>CM053510.1:44942667-44991701 GCA_028627145.1 Eidolon dupreanum | reverse complement strand
TTGGGGCAGTACTGGGGCTTCCAGCCCTTTTCAGAGGCTCAGACCTTCATCACTCTTCACATTCTCCCATGGGGGTGGAGCCCTGGGACCAAGGCAACCTAGTCACAGAGGAGACACTTTTTCAGTGAATAAAGGGAATTTGTAAACTCAAGGTAAAGATCCAGAAGACTTGAACAGTGTAGGAGGCTTGGGTACCACCTACTGGAAATCAAAATAAAAACCTCATCGACCTTCTAAAGAAAGATCACTATATGATATTCTTTAAAAACAAAAACAAAAACAAAGCTGAGTACTTTCTCATTAATGCCTAAGTGAAGAAATAGTTTATCAAACATTATGAACAGCCAAGGTGACAATGCAGCTCAGAATGAAAATAAAAAATCTCCTGAAAATAAGTTTAAAGATATAGAAATATTCAATTTAAATGATAGAATTCATGATTGCACTTCTAGGAAGAAAAAAAAAGAAAACTCAATGAGGTGCAAGAAAATCCTGATTGACAGTTTAAAGAACTTAGAAACAAAATCAATGAACAATAGGAACACTTTACCTAGGAGACTGAAACTCTAAAAATGAACCAAATAGAACTTTCAGAGTTAAAGAACTCATTAAAATAGATGAAGGATGAAATAGCAAGCTTAGGATACAGAGCTGACCAAATGGAGAAAATAATTAGTGAAATCAGAGACAGAAATCTAGAAATGACACAGAAGAAAAAAAGAGAGAAACTTGAGAGTAGAAAAAAAAAAATAAATACAGCAACTATCTAACACCAACAGAAAAAATAAGTATAAGAATAATGGATATACCAGAAGGAGAAGACAGGGAGAAGGGAATAGAGAGCATAATCAAACAACAATTGATAAGAAATTCTCAAACCTATGGAAATAACTAGATCCTCAAAACCAAGAAGTAAACAGAACAGCTAATTATCTCAATCCATAAAGGCCTTCTCCAGGACAAATTATATTAAAACTTTCAAAAATTAATGACAAAGAAAGAATTCTGGAGGCAGTCAGAGAAAAGAAGACAGTAACCTATAAAGTAAACATCATTAGATTGTCATTGGACTTTTCATCAGAGACTTTCAAGCTTAGGAAGGTGTGGAACAAAATATTCAAATTGTTGAAAGAGAAATATCACCAGCCAAGAATAAAATATCTAGCAAAGTTCTCCTTTAGATATGAAGGGGAAATAATGATCATTTCAGACATACAAAAGCTGAAGGAATGTTCCACCACAAAGCATGCATTATAGGAAATACTGAAGGGAGTCATTCTACCTAGAACAAAGGGACAAAAAATTAAAAAAAAAAAACAACAATAGGCTGATTAACAGACAAAAATAGAAAACTGCAACCCTTATTAAGAACAGAGTATTATGTACTTAAATATAATGGTTGAAGATCAAAAAAACACTTTAAAAAGAGAAGACAACAATAGTTACTGCAATGTAGAAATGAACTCACAGCATAAACAGGGATAATTAAGACAACAAAAACAGGAAAGAAGAGGGAGTAAGGATTCAAATCTGCAAAGAGGAATGGGGAAAAGATGAAAATAGAAGAAAAAAAAACTTCTGTATATATGAAACTTTTCTTTATATAAACTTAATGGTAATCACACACATAAAAACCAGAACTGAGAGATATAAGATAAAACAGGAGAAAACAAAGGGAAAACCCATAGAACACCATGAAATTAAAATGATAGAATCACAAGAACAAGGAAACAATGAAGACATTGAGCTACCAGAAAACAAAAGATAAAAATGGTTATAGGAAAATTTCATATTTCAGCGATCACCCTAGATGTGAATGGACTGAACTCACCAATAAAAAGGCACAGAGTAGCAGACTGGATCAAAAAACAAAACCCAACCATATGCTACCTTCAAAAGACGGATCTCAGCTTCAAGGACAAATATAGACTCAAAGTGAAAGCATAGAAAATGATACTCCAGGCAAATGGCATCCAGAGAAAAGGTGGTGTAGTCATACTTGTATCTGAAGAATCAGAGTTTAAGTTAAAAAAAGTTAATGAGAGACAAAGATGGGCATTTCATAATGATAAAGGGAACAATACATTGAGAAAACATAACACTTATGAATACGTATGCTTCCAAGCAGGTAGCACCAAAATATATAAAGCAGCTACTAACAGAACTAAAGGGAGAAACGGACAAAAATACAGTTATTTATATAGTAGACCTCGATACCCCATTGACAGCTATGGATAGATCATCTAAACTGAAAATCAATAAGGAAATGTCAACCTTAAATGACACATTAGACCAATTGAACATAATCAATTTTTACAGAGCCCAGAACACAAGATAATACATTCTCTCTAGTGCACATGGAACATTCTCAAGAATAGACTTTATGTTGGAACACAAAACTAACCACCAAACATTTAAGAAGACTGAAATCATACCAAGCATATTCTGTGGCCATGATGCTTTGAAACTGGAGATGAAATGCAAAAAGAAAGCAAGAAAAGCCACAAATATGTGGGGATTAAACAACATGCTACTAAAGAATGACTGGGTCATAGAAGAAATGAAAGGAGAGATCAAGAGATATATAGAAACAAATGAGAATTAAAATACAACATATCAAAATTTTGGGACACAGCAAAGGCAGTAAGAAGAGGAAAGTTTATATCATTTCAGTTATTTCTCAAGAAACAAGAAGAATCCCAAATAACCAAACATTACATCTTAAAAAACTAGAAAAGGAAGAACAAATGAAACCCAAAGTCAGTGGAAAGAAGGAAATTAAATTTAGAGCAGAATTAAATGAAATTGAGAACAAAAAGACAATAGAAAAAGTTAATGTAACAAATATTTGGTTCTTTGAAAAGATTAATGAAACTGAAAAACCCTTGGTTAGAGTCACTAAGGAAAAGAGAGAAAGGACACAAACAAAATCATAAATGAAAAAGAAGTTACAACAGATACCACTGAAATACATAGCATCTTGCAAAAATATTATGATAAATTATGTGCCACAAAATTCAATAATGTAGAAAAAATGGACAAGTCTGTAGAAATACACAACCTTCCTAAACTGAATCACAAAGAACTGGAAAGTCTAAATAGACAGATTATCAGTAAAGAAATTGAAACAATCATCACAAACCTCCCAAAAAGTAAAGTCAAGGACCAAATAGCTTCACTAGTGAATTCTACCAAGCATTCAAAGATTTGATATCTATTCTTCTCAAACTTTTCCAAAAAATTGAAAAGGCAATGCCTAACTCATTTGATGAGGCCAACATTACCTTGATACCAAAACCTGGTAAACATAACTAACTAACTAACTGACTGACTAAATAAATAAATAAAACTATAGACCAATAATTCCCATGAATACAGATGCAAAATTCCTAAACAAGATAGTAGCAAATTGAATACAACAATAATATTTTTTTAAAAAAAGGTTATACATCATGATCAGGTAGGCTTCATTCCAGGGCACAGGGATAGTTTAACATATGAAAACTGATTAATGTGATACATCACATAAACAAAATAAAGGATAAAAACCATGTGATTATATCAATAGATGTAGAAAAAGCAGTTGACAAGATACAGCATTCATTTATGATTAAAACACTTAATAAAATGAGTATAGAAAAAAAGTACCTCAACATGATAAAGGCCATATATGACAAACCCTCAACTAACATCATACTTAACGCTGAAAAACTAAAAACCTTTCCTCTAAGATCAGGAACAAGACAAGACTGTCCCCTATCACTGCTGTTGTTCAATGTAGTGTTGAAAGTCCTAGCCAGAGCAATCAGGCAAGAGGAAGAAATAAAAGGCATCTAAATAGGAAATGAAGAAGTCAAACTGCTCCTTTTCACAGATGACATGATTCTTGATATAGAAAACCCTAAGAATGTCACACACACACACACACACACACACACACACACACACACACAAAACTATTAGAAACAATAAACAAATCTAGTAACTTTTCAGAATACAAAATCAATGTATAATAATCCATAGTGTTCCTATACACTAACAGTGAATTTTCAGAAAAGAAATGAAAACAAAATTCTTTTGTAATTAACAAAAAATAAAATACTGAGAAGTAATCCCAATGAGGCACCTGAAGGACCTATACACTGAAAACTTTATGACATTATTAAAAGAAATTGAAGAAAACACAAAGAAATAGAAACATATTCCATGTTCATGGATTGGATTAAAGAAGCAGAACGAAATTTCAACAGATTTTTATGGAAGCTCAAAAGGCCCAAATAGCCAAAGCAAACCCAAGAAAAAAGAACAAAGCCAGAGGTATCACTCTGCCTGACTTCAAATTATACTGCAAATCAACAATTATCAAAACAGCATGGTGTTGGCAGAAATACAGAAACACAGATCAATGGAATAGATTGAGAGTCCAGAAAAAAACCTTTGTACATATAAGCAAATAATTTTTGAGAAAGGAGCCAAAAACATACAATGGAGTAAGGAAAGCCTCTTTAATAAATGGTGCTGGGAAAATTGGAAAGCCACATGCAAAAGAATGAAACTAGACTTCTATTTGTCACCGTACATCAAAATTAACTCAAAATGGATCAAAGACCTAAATATAAGACCTGAAACAGTAAATAGCTTAGAAGAAAACATAGGTACCAAACTCATGGACATTGAATTTAGAGAGGATTTAAGAATTTGACCTCAATGGCTAGGGAAGCAAAAGCAAAAATAAATGAATGGGACCATAACAGACTAAAAAGCTGATGCATAGAAAAAGAAACCATCAACAAGGCAAAGAGGCAATCATCTGAATGGGAGAAGGTATTTGCAAACAACGCCGCAGATAAGAGATTAATATCCAGAATACATAAAGAACTCATACAACTTAACAATAAAAAAAGTCAAACAATCCAATTTAAAAAGTGAGCAGAAGACCTGAACAATTATATGAAAAGATGCTTAACCTTACTAGCCATTAGGGAAATGCAAATCAAAACCTTAATGAGATACCACCTCACACCTCTTAGAATGGCTATCATCAAGACAAGTGATATCATCAACAAAATGAGTCTTAGAAAGGTTGTGAGGAAAAAAATACCCTCATACACTGCTGGTGGGACTGCAAATTGGTACAGCCACTATGGAAAACAGCATAGAGTTTTCTCAAAAATAATTAAAAATAGAATTACTGTATGACCCAGGAATCCCTCTTCTGGGTATCTACCCCCCGAATTTGAAAACATTCTTAAAAATATATGTTCCCTGATGTTCATTACAGCATTATGCACGGTGGCCAAAGTATGGAAACAACCAAAGTAGTCTTCAATAGATGATTGGGTAAAGAAAGTGTGGTACAAATACATAGTGAAATATTACTCAGCCACAAGAAAAGATGAAGTACTGCCATTTGCGATAACATGGATGGATTGTGAGATTATCATGCTAAACAAAGTAAGTCAGACAGAAAAGGATGAGAAACATATGATTTCACTCATATGTGCGATATAAATGGAAAATGACAAGTGAACATGAAAACAAGCGGAGACTCATGATATGGACAATAGTTTAGTCATTATCAGAGAGAAGTGGGTGGGGGAGGGGGAGGTAGATAGGGGTCAAGAAGATCAAATATATGGTGATGAAAGGAAATTTGACTTTGGGTGGTGAACACACAGTGCAATACGCATATGACATATTATTGAATTATACACTTGAAACATATATGATTTTATTAGCCAATGTTACCCCAATAAATTTAATAAAAAGATAATGAAAATATAATATAAAGTAATTTAAGTTACACATATATTTTTTATGACCATGATGATATTAAATTAGAAATCAATATCAAAAGATATCTGGAAAATCCTCAAATTTTAAACACTAAATAACACACTTCTAAATAACCCATGGCCCCAAGAAAAAAATCAAGAGAGCATTTAGGATGTGTTTTGAACTGGATGAAAATGAAAATGCAATATATCAAAATTTGTAGGATTTAGCTACACCAGAACTTAGAGGAAATTTTATAGCATTAAATGTTTATTAGAAAATAAGAGAAGTCAAATAAACGAACTCGGCTTCTACCTTAAGAAATTAATAAAAGAAGTGTAAATTAAATGCAAGGTAAGCAAAAAAACACAAATAAGAGATTCAGTGCAGTTCCCTTGATGAAATGGATGACAGAAAAACAACAGAGAAAATCAATGAAACCAAAATCTTATTCTTTGAAAAGATCAATAAAGTTGATAAACTTCCAACCAAACTGATCTTGAATAAAAACAGAATATACACATACTACCAATATCAAGAATGTGAAAGGTACATAATATAAATAATTTCACACTTATAAATTTGACAACTTCGATGAAATGTGCAAATCTCTTTGTATATTTTGTACAAAAACACCTAAAAGTACCAAAGCTCACTATAATGAGTTAAATAATGTCTCTCAAATTAGAGTCTTTGCAGATGTAATTAGTTAAGAATATCAGGATGAAATCTTCCTGTACTTAGGATGTGTCTTTATGAGAGAAAGGCAGAGAGACACAGGGAAGAAGTCCATGTGAAGACTGAAACACATATTGGAGTTATGCCGCTATAACAAAGGAATACTGGGAATTACTAAAGAATTGGAAGAAACATGGAAGCTTTTTTTTCTAGAGCTTTCCAATGGTGTTTGGCCCTGCTGAAATTTTGATTTTAGACTTTTGGACACCAGAAGTGTGAGAAAAATAAATGTCTGTTGTTTTAAGCCAAGCCACTCTATTTGTGGCAATTTGTTACCGCGGCCCTAGGAAACTAATATCGTCACTCAAGAAGAAATAGATAAATTACATGAAGCTATAACTGTTAAGGAAATTAAATTTGTAGTTAAAATCTTCCCACAACAAAATTTCCAGGCCAAGAGGGTTTTACTTGTAAATTCCACCAAACGTTTAATGGAGAAATAGTATCAATTCTGTACATATTCTTACAGAAAATTGAAGAGCTCTATTTGTCAAGTTAGTTGAGATATTACCTTAATACCTAAACCAGACAAAAACATTACTATAAACTAATATCCCTTGTAAACAATAGGTGCAACAATTCTTATTATTTTCGTAAATGTTATTCAACTGCATACAAAATGGATAATATGTGATATACAATTAGCATTTATTACAGTAATGCAAGGTTGACTTAATAGTAAACTGCATGGTAACCTCAAAAGAGACAGATAAAGTATTTGACAGACTTCTACATAGATTCCCAATAAAAACTCTTATTAAACTTGGACTAAAAGCGAACTTCTTTAACCTGTTAAGGGACAAAGAATGGTGAAAGACTGAATGTTTCTCCCTGAAATCAGGAACAAGGTAAGAAAGACTGCCCTCACCACCTGTATTCAATATATTGCTGAAGGTTCTACTCTATGCAGTGAAAGGGAGGGAGAGGGAAATATACAAATAGGAATTTAAAAAAAAAAAAAAAAAACCTTTTTATTTGCAGATGACATGATTGTCTATGTAGAGAATCCTATGGAAGCCATAAAAAGGCTACTAGAGCCGATCAAGTTTAGGAAGGTTGCAGGATACAATTGGAAATTTAAATTTAATTTTACTGTACCATTTAAAATAGTATTGAAAATGTGAAATTCTTAGGGATAAATCTGACAGAAGATGTGCAAGACTTGTACCCTGAAAACAAGAAAACAACATTGTTGAAAGATTTTAAATACCTAACTAAGTGACGAGATAATGTGTTCAAGTCTAAGACTCAATATTAAGAGTTTAATTTCCCCCAAATTTGACTACAAATTCAATGCAATTCCAATAAAATCCCATCAGAATTTTGGTAAAAATTGACAAGCTGATTCTAAAATTCATATGACAGTACAAAGTACCTAGAATAGCCAAAAGTTGAATGAATTACATTACCTAACTTCAAAACTTATGATGCTTCAGGAACAAGACAGTGTGGTAGTGGCATAAAGATAGATATATGGATCAATGGAATAGAATAGAGATTTGCAGAAATAGACCCATACATTTATAAACAATTGATTTTTGACAAAAGCAGTTCAGTGGAGAAAAGATAGTGTTTTGAACAAATGGTTTTGGAACAATCAGATATTCATATGCAAAAATGTGAACTTCATACCTCTCACTGAATACAAAAACTAACAAAGTGAATCATAGATCTAAACTTAAAATGTAAAACTATAAAACTTCTATAAGAAAACATAGGAAATAAATCATTGTAGCCTTGGGCTAGGGAAAGTTTTCTTAGGTATGACACTGAAAGCAAGATTTGTGAAAGAAAATATTTATAAATTGAGGTTAAATTTATAAATTAATCACAATTAAATATGTTTGCTCTTTGAAAGACACTGCTAAGAGTTTATTTAAAAAGCTATGGACTTAGAAAAAGTGTTTGCAAATCAAATATCTGATAGTAGATTTTATTCTAACATATATAAGGAACTCTTCAAGTGTCGTTATAAGAAGTCAAAGAAACCAGTAATAAACAGTCAAAAGATTTTTATAGACACATCGCCAACTAATACATATAGATGGTAAAGAAACAGTTTCTATTGAACATTAGATGCCACTACACACCTATTAGAATGTCTGAATTAAGAATGACCACACCATTTGTTGGTAGGAATATGAAGCAATTAGAAATCTCATATTCTATTGGGAGGCATGTAAAATGGCACAAAACCTTAGGAAAGATTTTGGAAATTTCTTAAAAAGTTAAACATACCTCCCATTAACACAGCCATTACATACTTAGGTATTTATCTAAGAAAAATGAAAATATATATCTATGCAAAGACTATGTTCATAGCAACATTATTTGTAATAACACAAAACTAGAAACAAACCAAATATCCACAGACTGGTGCATAAATATATCAACTATGGTATAGCCACAAAACAAAATTATGCAATAAAAGGCAATACAAAATACTGCCATAAATAGTAATACAGAAGAATCTCGTAATAATTATTCTAAAATAAAGAAGCTAAGATTAAAAAAAAGAAGAAGACATACTGATTTTCATTTATATAAAATTCTAGAAAGTGCCAATTAAAACAAACTGGCCCACATTGACATATAAGGTAGTAAGTGGCAGAGTAGTAACTTAAAACCTGTCTGGTTTCAAAGACAAGTTCTCTTTCCTCTACACATGACCTCACCCACCTGGATGCAAATTCCATTTCAAAGCCTAGTAGTAATGAGGACTCATGTAATCAAATGAGAAATTTCAGCATTTTCCTCAAAATCACAATGTAAACCAGATGTTATATAAGGCCAGGGTCTGCCGTGATAATTTTTAGTGGAAGCTGAACAGGCTATACTTTCACACTGCTGAATCATACTCATGGATCACATTTACTCCTCTTTGAAAATATGAATTAGATTACAAGATCATCACCAAATCCTCACTGATTAAAAGTGATTCAAATGGCAGTTCACAGTCTCATTTAAGGATAATGAATTTAATAGGCCAGGATGCTATGTGGACAAAATGTTCCATATTGGTTCAAGAACAGCATCTCTAATCTAACCCAGATTAAGTTGTTTTGGGGGAAGCTCTAAAGAGTGAAGAGAGTAGAAAGCAAGAATGCCAAACTTAACTTGGCAAAGAAGAGGTTAAACTTTAAAATTAGAGGTCTCTTTGGAGACATGAAAAGCAGTTACTCCTACTTCATGCTGTTTGGAAGTCTTTGAAAGTATTCAACACTTTGACAATCAGAAGTGTCAGGCAGTCACTCTGTGGCAAATTCCTAGAAATGTACATGAAATTTGCCTGTTTGGTTTTTCAAAACTGTTAAACAAAAACCTTCTTTGGACCTTGGCTAATAGCTCTAATCAAAATTTTAATAATAGACTTGTCATTTACCCTTTTTTATTAATTGGATAGGTCTGGAGACTGTTTAGGGAGTTTTCACACAAAAGAATGAGCAATGATTATTTCAGACATTGCATTTTTTTTTTCAAGCAAGGAAGAAAAAGGAATAAAACTGGGCCTAATGCTTAAGGAATTTTTCTCTAATTTGGTTAAGTTTTTATTTAGGCTTAGAGAAAAGAGAGTAGTTCTTTTTCAGTTATTTATTAAACCTAATGTGCATAATCATGTATTAAGCAGAACAGCAAGGATACAGAGTGAATAGGTTAGATTCTGTCCTGTTGTTCGTGAAACTGATAGTGGAAATTAGGAGGGCAGAGGGGTTTAAACGCATTTCTTGCTTTTAGACAATATAGGGTTCAAAGAATTTTCCCACATTGTCTCTAATAAACTTCTTTATGTGCCTAAGTGCTTTTTTTTCTTATTTATAATTAACTATAACAGTAATACACACTTCAAGAATTTCAGATAGGATTACATGACATTGTGCATCCAAACCACTGTTAACTCAGTAATCTATACTGTATGTGTCATCATTCTATATTGTAGGATATTATAGTGTAGTTGGGCATATCATTACAGAGTAATGGGATTATCTGTGGGTTGGGTACTTGGCATGTGCTATCTCACTTACCCTTCATAATAATACTCTATTATTTTCATGTTATCAGTGAAGAAACTGAGGCCCAGAACATTTAAGAAACTTTCTTAAAATCATTTGGTTAATAAGTAGCAGAGTCAGGACTTAATTCAAGTTTCCTCTGCTTTCCAAATCTGTTTTTCACTCAACTGCTTTCTAAGTTAAAATAAAATACTCACACACACACAAAAGAAATAATCATTTGTTAGTGGAAATCCTTTAGTATAGTTACATTACTAACCAAATCTCTATATTTATATCAGTAGCTATATATAAAATCAAATTGCAAAAGCAAATGTAAATTTTCATATTTGATGGCAGATTTTCTAGAGAATTTCCCAGTGACTATGCCCTATCTTCTCATAAGTCTTTATATAGATGAGTTTTGTTTGAATTTTCCAGCCATGTTTATGGTGATTGCATTTGTTGAGCCACAATTTAAGAGTGTTCTGAACACAAACAAAATAATAATTGTGTCTTCTTAAGTTTTCATGTAAAACCTTATATATTAAGCACAAATAGTTTGAATATCCTTTTAAAGTATATGAAGCAGGAGAGTCTGAGATGATTGACCCTATGACAGGCCATACGTATCATGTGGTGGTTAAGTGAAATTAGGTAAATGAGGCTAATTGAGGTCTGAGTTCCACTTCAGTCAATGTCTAGCTGTGCAGCCATGAGTAAGTTAGTTTTTCAGGTTCAATTTCCCCAACTGTAAAGTAGAAATTTTAGTGATGGCAAATGGCACCTATTCATGGGACAGTTTTAAGCATTAAATGAGATCATGGTGCAGATTAATCAGCCCAGTGCCTGACAATTAGCACTGAATAAACTTTGGATGTGATTATTGGTATTGTATGGTTGTGTAGGTCTCCATAGCCTGTTCTTTCAAGTTCAAGAGAAACATTCTACCAAATAGCCAATTTACAAGGATAGATAAATCTATGAAATCATGTTTTGATGAAGAATGTTCTCTAGAAAGCTCTCCATTTTCATTTCTCTTTCAACTCTTCTGATTGTCTCAGAGAGGTCTTCAATTAGGTGTAAATGGACAAATGAAAACACTTGGTAATCTTCATTTGAAACAAGAGAGGATCAGTATAAAAGATTAACATATAGGTAGTCTATCTCAGACCACAACTGCTATGAGAGAGAAAGATAAGGCTCGATATGTTTAGGCCTTAGTGGTATCAAGTCAGAAAGGTTTACCTGAAATGTTAAATCATTGAATTGTACAGTAGTCTATGCATATAGAAGAGAACAGAATTCTTCCATCAAAAGATAGTATAACCACATGCCCAAATCTTGGTTTCCAATACAATTTTCCAATAAAAAGTTACCAAAACTCTTTAAAGGAAAGGCTGATTTTAGAGCTGGGGCATAGAATATATAAGACAAACCTGTAACATCTTGTAGTGTCAACAACTAAGGAACTGCTCAAGACAAAATGATGAGCATTTGTTAAGAGGACACAGAAGGCAACTGAAAGAGCATTTAATGGCCAAAACAAGAACAATTTGAGTAACAAAATAAATAATGTATACTTATACTACCGAGTACAAAATAATGCTCATGTTATATAAATAAATGATAAAATAAAAAATAAATAGAGGTGAACAGATAAATCTTCATTACAGAAGAATTTAAAATAATTGATGTAAATACTTGCCCTGCTACTCCTTAATTATGGATGTGCTTAGTGACTTGCTTACAGAGAGTATGGTATGGAAAAGGGGGGGATAACTTCACAGTGAAGAATCCTGGAAAATTACTACCTTTGACAATTTTACAACATATTCTTGTCAGGATTGTAGAGGTATGTCTCACTCAATTTTGTGATCCTAAGTAGAAGAGACCATATCTCTACTATGGTAGGAAGATGTGAGAAAGGATTTTTGAGACTGATCTAGGTGTCAATTCTTCCTTTGGACAAACACAAATCCAACGAAGAGTCAAATTAATATAGGAGAAACTATCAGAACAACATAAAACAATAGGTGGTTAATAAATGAATGAATGAATGAATGACCAAAATAATGTCATTCCTTACTTATGATAGGTTAGGTTTCTGAATATGTGACTTACCTCCAATTACATTTACACACATCTTGTTTGCGACTTCCTACCACTTCCAAAATATAATAGTTCTTTCTCTAATCTGCCTTATTTGCCCTGCTCTCTTTCTAAATTACTAAGCATTGCTATTTTGCCCTCCTAATGCCAATTACTCTATTATAAATGTTAATGGCTAGAACTGATTTTGGAAGAAAAGAGAATATCAGGAAAGACAATATTAGCTTGGACCTCTCTGAAATCAAAGGTGTGCACAGGCCTAGGGTGGAAGCATTAAAGTTACTCTGGTTAACTATACTATTTGAACTTCACTGCATTCCCACCATTTGAGGGAAGGAAAAAAAGTTGCTTTTAATAGAGCTAACAGAACACATAAAATAAAAATTTTAAATTTGATAAAATTCACAGTATATTATAAATTAAGAACATCTAGTTACCAGGAGAATATAAAAGAAAACTCGAAGAGTAGAAAAGATATTTGAATCTGACAAAGGCTTATATCTAAAGTATATAAAGAACTTAATAAGTCAATAGGAAAATCGGGACAACCCCACAGAGAAAGGGGCAAAGGACTTGGGTCTTTCACAAAAGAAGTTATCCAAATGGCTTTGAAATATATGAAAAAAAATACAACTTTATTAGTTATCAGGGAATATAAATTAAAAACAATGCTATAAACTATACACCCACCAGAATGGTTAAGAAGAGTGAAATGGAAAATATCAAGTGTTGGCAAGGATGTGGACGAACCAGAACCTTCCTATACTACTGGTGGGAGAATAATTTGGTACAACCAAATCTGGAAACTATTAGACAATATCTACTAAAGCTGCACATATGTATAACCTCAACAATCCACTCCTAAGTATGTACTCAGCAGAATGCATTCATGTTTTCCAAAATCCACATACTAGAATGTTTATCACAACTCTGTTCTTAACAGATCCTAATTGGAAACTATAGAAATGTCGATCAACAATAAAATGTGTAAATTAGTTGTGGCATATTCACACAATGAGGTACTATAAAGCAATAAGAATTGAGTGATTTACAACTACATTCACAATTATAGATGAATCTCACAAACTTAATATTAAGGGAAAATTCAGACAAAATAGAGTACATGCTATAAGAATCCATTTCCTATTAAATTAAAAGCAGGCAGACCTAATTATATATGTTGTTGGAATTCAGGATCAAAGTTACTCCCAGGGAAGAGGCAGAATAGTGACTGGATTGGAATACAAGTAGTTTCTGAGGTGCTGGAAATGTTCTGTTTTGATTCGGGTCTTAGTTACATGTGTGTGTTTAGTTGTGAATATGTATCAAAATGTACAAAGATATATAAGCAAATAATTCCAACAGAAACATTTACAAATACAATGCTGCAGTGCAGTTTCTTGTTTCTCTTAGGTGCAGGTGGAAGTGGAGTTTTACACAACTCAGGGAGCACCTGTATGAGGTTGCGTAGGAATGGACCATTTACATAAGTGTACTTGGGCTATTCTGTAGTGAACGTTAGTGGAGAGCTTTTCTAGACACTGTTCAGAGAACTTTACATGCATTATGTCATTTAACCTGCACAAGCAATCTCAAGAGGTGGAAGTCATTATCTCTATTTTACAGAAAAGAAATTAACTCAGTTTGCTCAGTGGTAGACTCAGACTCAAATCCTTGCCAGGTTGGCTTCAGAACTTGGCCTCTTAACTACCATGCCATAGTATTTATTTTTTCTATTCTCTATATTAAATCAATTTTTTTTCTCTCAAGGGGAATATTTTAAAGGGTAGTTATTGGTTGGCAGTCACCTACTGGCCTCTCTGCACAAGATAGCATCCTCTCAATCTGGAATTTGAATACGGGATTTGTGAACCAAGTTATTCTGTGTGCATAGAATACAGACTTGCTCATAACACTAATAAGCCTCTGCAGAGCAGCTAGGCATTAATACCTCATGGGATATGCAGTTGATGAGGAGCCTCTGATGAGCTTGGTAATAGAAAGAGCCTAGACTTGATACGAGGAGACTTACATCTAGATCCATTAAGTTGTGTGATGCTGGACATGATATTTGTGAATTCTGAGCCTTAGGTTTTGCAGTTACAAAATGGGAAAAAAATAAGTACTTCTTCGGTCCCCAAAGTGTAGTTTTCTCCCCCTTTTCTCCATTATCTTTTTGTTTCCTTTTCTTTTCCTTTTTATCTACTCTGTGCTATGTACTGCCTAGCCACTCTTGTGTATACTATTTCAGTTTATCTTCACAGTAATATAAGCATTATCTATTTCTATCCCCTTTTCTGATGGAGAAATAGAGGCTCAGAGAGATTAAGGAGTTTAAGTTCATACACCTGTGTTATTTCTCCTTTGTTACTTGATGTCTCTGAGCCTCAGCTATAAAATGGAGATAATTATAATTGTTTTATTGGCAACTAGGGTGTTTTTCATTTGTTTATTTGTTGTTGTCATTGTTGCATTTTTAATTTTAATATTTGCTGTGCACCAATTACATGCCAGGCAGTCTACTAGACCCTTGAAAATATATCATATCACTCAGTCTTGAGGTTGAAATTGTTAAGTTCATTTTACAGATGAGAAAATGAAGTCTCAAAGAAACCTGGTCATTTTCCCAAGCCCATCCAGTTAGGATCCAAGCCCAGATTTGTCTTACTCTGACATTCAGAATCTATTCACTAAGTCCAGGGCCCTCACATTTTGTGGCTCTGAGAACAAAAATGTTAATGTAAAAAGTAGTCATTTAAATAATATTATAAAGGAGAAACTTAATTTCAAACAAAATTAAATTAGTTTTGTGACCAAAATCAGTGCCATTTCTCTCTCATTCCTTTTTTAATCATAATTGGAAATTTAACGATTCACATCTATCATTTATATTTATTTATTCTAAAAATATCAGTTACATGCCCAATGGGACTAAGCACTGGTGAACTAGGAAGGGAAACCTACTCTTCCCTCCTTAAGGTCAGGTAGCGAGTGAAGGTTGAAATGGTAGAGGTAGGGAAACGGATTAGAAAAAGATACATAGTTTTCAAACCTCATGACATGACAGAGATAAGCACTGAAAGGCCCCCTGCCCCAAACTAGGTTAGAGATGAGGCCCCATTTGTTGATTCTTCAAGATGGTAGGAGACAGTCAAGCAAAGAAGGGGAATTAAACCTGACAAATCTTGGTGAATTCTAAGACAGTCCCAAGCATTTGTACTGAAATGATGGTGAATGTGAAGAGGCAGTGGCAGGGCCATGTGTTTTGAAACCTTAAGTTTACAAAAATTAAAGAGCCTTCTTTTAGGAAAATATACAAGACACAGTATGTAGTTATTTAGAATGAGAAGAGAAATTATAATAAATAACTGGATCCTTGAAGATTTAGGTCTCTTTCTCCCTCAATCAGAAATGTTTGTATAGAAATGCTTCCTTATCGAAACTTACCTTTTTTTTTTTTTTTTTTGTCTACCTAGAATAACTCCCAGCTATTTCTAGTACTCACAGTGGCCCATGCAAATGAAAAAAAAACCTGCAAATTTAAGTAACAAACTTCATCATAAATCTGTCTCTGGAAAGAGATGAAGCTAATCTGGTGTATAGGTAGTTCTAAGATGGTCCCAAGATTCCAACCTGCCTAGTGAACATGCCCCATGTAACCCCCACCCCTTGAATGCAGTGGGACTTATGAACATAGTGGATGTCACACAGTAATTAGGTTACATTATGTGGCAAAGGTGAAAGGATTTTCCAGATGTAATTAAGGTATTTAATCAGTTGACTGTGAGTTAGTCCAAAGAGAGACTATTCTGAGTGGGCCTGACCTAATCAGGAAAGGTTTTCCTGCTATCCTTGAAGAAGTAAGCTGCCATGTTGTGAGATGGCCATATAACAAGGAACTGTAAACAAATTTTAGGAACTAAGAGCTGATAGTCAGCAAGAAAATGGTGAGAAATTGAATTTTGCCAACAAATATGTGAGCTTTGAATGGAACCCCATGCTCCAGATAGGAACATAGTATGACTGACTTCTTGATTTAAGATTTTTGAGACCCTATGAAAATGACATAGCTGTGCCCGGACTCAACCCATAGAATCTGTGAAATAATGAATATGTGTTATTTTAAGCTGTTAGGTTTGTGGTAATTTATTATGCAGCAAAAGAAAACTAAATATATCAGGAAAGTGGAAACAAGAAGAGTTTGGTATGCCACTCTTTGAAATTCACAATGTTGTAGTGATTGTTGCCTCCATAAGACCATTACAACAACAAAAAAATGGTTTGACCTACAAGTTTTTGACACTTTAAAATGTCTTTATGGGATAGAATATAAATGTAACTATTCTATTTTCAAACACTGGTGTTAATTTCCTGGATGACCCTCATCTGTGGCTGTCAGTGTTCTAGTCTTCACAGATAATTTGATCTCCAAGACTTTTTCATCTCTGACAATTTTATGAAATTATCAGTTGTACTGTCAGATGTCAAGCTCTAAGAAAGCCAGTTGTCCCTCCATGCTTTTGAATGGGTTCCTAAGTCTAGACACCCAATTTTCATTTCAAAGTGAACTGAATTCTGTATTAAAAGTCTCTTTCCACATAATATAATTATAGAAGAGGAGATGAGTTATTCTCAGAAATAGTCTATTCACTTAGATTTGCCATACGCACCTAAAATAACTCTCTTGACCCGGGAGTTTTTGTTTAGAACTTGTTGATTCAATAGAAAGACTTATATCCACTGCTAATTTTAAATTAACTCAAAGTATTTAACATCTCTTCAAACAAAAGAAAGAAAGAAAAGAAAAGAAACACTTTATACTAAAAGCAATGAATTCCACTAAAGAGATTATTATAAATCAACTTTAAACCCATATCCATTCAAACTCTTTCACAATTAAGAATATTCATGGTAGAGATGTATTTAAAGCGATTAGTAGTTCTGGGAAATGGATGGGGGAAGGGTACTAAGCAATTTGATTAAATGTTGAAGTGAAGCTGAGGCTTTGCATAATAATAGAAGAGAAACCCAGTCCCTCAGGTATATGTTAAAACAGAAGGAAATGTATAAAACCTGTGCACTCACTAAAGACCCTTAAATGTGATGGTTCACTTGTGAAGCCTGATTCTGAGGTCTTTGTAATGGAGGGGTGGTGGGGAGGAAGTGGGGCTGGATCAGTGTACCCAGTGGCTCTATCAGTTCACTGATGTCCTAAACTAGGTTACTCAACTTTTTTGGGCTTTGTTTCCCTTATAACCAAAAATGATTTATTATTTACACTGAATCAGCATTGCCCAAAGTATATTACTGGCTGTAGATATGTGTTAAAATACACAAGGACCATTTTTAAATGCCCAAATCACTTTTAGGAAGGGCTAGGAATTAAATGCATTTAATATTTTGTTTTGTAATTTTAGTACTTTTGAGAATCTTTTCTAGGCTCATGAGCTGTGTGAATCTCCCAGGTGATTATTCTGTCAGCATATTTGATAAAAGGATTCCTTATTAGACAATGTCTAGGAACTGTGTTAAGCAGAACTCATGTTGGAAATTACCCGATGAGATGATCATTAAAGACCTTGACAGCTCAACATCTTTTGAATCTTGATCATCTTGTTTGAACTTTAGCTCTAGGTACACTCAAGAGCTGGAAAGGATGTTAATAGGCAAAGCACTTTGACAGCAATTTACTAAATCTTCTTGATGAAGTCAAACATTTAATTAAATATTCATTAGTTTCAAACCAGAGCCTTGTTAACCATGGATTTATTTCAAGCATGTGTTGAGGGACCTTCCCTTTTTACAATCTCTTTATAGTTTCAGATGCACACATTCACATACACCCCCAAATTTTAAATTACTGAATCAAAAAACAAATGACATCCAGGGCATATTGGTTCTTTCCCAGTCTGTACTGACTTCAGGTAGCCTCAAAGTAGAGATTGCCAAATTGATACAGGGTTAAACTCCATACAATAATAACACAATATGTAGAAAGAAAAGACAGTTTGTGCATTGGAAAAATAAAGGGCTTTGGAATGGGATTACCTAAGGGTTCAACTCAGCTTCATCACACTACCTATGTGATCTTTGGCAAGTTACTCAAAAGCTTTAGCATGTTTAATCCTTATCTCCAATCACTGTTGGTGTAATCAGGCTCTATACTTACTGAGTATGACTACAGTTCATCAGTTAAGCATTGCTTCTCTATTTCCTATAACAGGTCTAATATTTTTATGTGAACCTCCTCAAACTATTAGGTAATTAAACACACCTGAGTCTCTTCAGGTTTAAACAGTCTCCTTTCATTTAAAACAGCCACTTTCCCTTTTGTGTAAAAGTTTAATTTTTTAGAATTATGTCTCCCCCTTTTTCTCCTAAAAATGACATTGGAGTCTTTGAAAGGATTTTGTGAATAGTACCCTTCTGCACAACTCATTGTTTGAACCAGCTGAAAAACAGAGCAAAGGAATAAGTAAAATTACCAAAATACCACATTTCTTTGTATCCATGGCAATGTACACATTAAGACATACCGTTTTTTTATATATTTTGGAAAGATAAAAACACTACCAATTAATATTTGACAATAAACTTTCTCATAATTTAGAATTTATTTTTAACACTTAAAAGAAAGACACTTAATCTTAATTATTCATATACTGTTATCATACATCAATCTTATGCAACTGTAAACAGGAAAATAACCAACCGACTAAAATGGTAAAAATTTTCCTAAAGCTTCTTTGTATTGGGAGATTGATTTTTTTTTTTTTTTTCAATCAGATGGGTCAATTTCTGAGGGTTTTTTTTTTTTTTTGGTATAATATTGTCCTATGTTCTATCAGAAGTCTTGGTGATATTGCATTCTTAAAATAGTCCATTTAAAAAAATCTGGAAACCACTGGCGCTAGACTTTTAAGCTGCTTTTTTGATATGTGGAACTAGCCTAATTTTGACTCCTGTTTCAAGGATGTTTCTAAACATATTTGATATAACTCCTCAAATTTTGTTCCTAAGGCTTAAAAACAATCTTCAGAATTTTCTTCAGTGTTTTTGATAACCATTCAGTAAATTTTGACACTGGTACATTTGATATTAACAAGTGTGTAGACAATAACCACTGTCATGACTGTCCCCTGGCCAACAGTAGCCATCAGATGCTATCGGTTGAAAGCTGCACATCAATTTCAGAAATACTAAAATGCAGAAAGGATGTGAGCCTTAGAATCACTGAAATAGAGTATCATGAAATATATTTTTAAAAAAATATGATTAATATCTATAGGCAAGTGATCTCTAATACTGAGAGACAGACTCACCTATTCACAGAGGCTCTTGTCTGGCCATGCATGTGCCCACCAAGTAGCTCGCTGCCAATAGTAAGAAAAAAAGGCTCTGCTACACCAACCAGTACCGCCATCAAATTAATAAATTAGTTAAGCCATGATAGATATAGATGAGGATGTGGATAGAGTCTAGGGATATTATAACAGTTTCATCTAACATGAAAGAATATCCATCTAACAGGAACAGGGAAGAATTATTGCCCCACAACAATGTTGTGGATAGTGAGACATATTTAATATTGCCTTTGGTTGAGCAGGGAAAAAGAGATCTCTGACTCTGCTTGTGTTCTCTCAATTCTCCTTGGTCTCTACTGCTGAGTGGCTTATCTGGCCTACTCCTTCAATATGATGACACCCATTGCTGGAATGGAAGCCTTTAAAGTCCCCTTTCTCCCATAGGGGATCTTCATAGGTCTATTAGCATTCTGGTATCCCTATACCAGAGCATATAATGATTCTCATTTTTCTGCACACCTCACTCCACACTGTGAGAGCCAATAGAGCTGTCACATCCACCTATCTAGACACATCCCACATTACTCTTGCTTCATGCTATAGCCATGTGCCATCTTGATGATGCCACACACAGAGATTCCTCTGGAGACCTAAAGCCTAGAGGCTTGATGCTACAAGCTACCTAGGGAAGTGGGTCTCTGTACCTCTGATATTCTCAGGTATCACCAGATCTCATACTTCCCTAGATGTTTCTATTATCCCCTGCTTTTCTAGGTTCCACACTGAGAGGGAGAAAGTAAGGACACACTTCTCTTTGACCTTTTACTTTCTCTTTTTTCCTTGCTTTTCTCTTCCATTGTTAAAAAGGGTTAGATTTTAACCTTTTATTCCTTTTATGTTGGAATCCCTCCTCTTTGGTATCCTCTCTTTTCTCCAGGTCTATAATGGCCAGGGAACATGATTTAAGGGTAGGGAAATAATATGATTTGTTGTTCAAATTAGGATAATTTTGAATGAGAATGGGAACACTATTCATAGTTACATTGGGAAAACAGGCATAAACCAGGAATAATTAGGCATGGTGGATTTTGTGATATTCCACTCATATATTCTTCCAGGGAGATGGAATCTGCTGAAGAGAGTTAACTTCTTCAATGTCACACCCCTTTTGCAGAACAACCATTATCCCAATGATCAGTCCTGTATGCATGTGTGTGTGTGTCTGTGTGTCTGTGTCAGTTGATGGGGAGGGAGTATAAATGCTTTTTTCCCTTCAGCTCTACTCAGGACAATTCTGTAGGATTATCTCACCTTCAGAATTGCATATAGAATTGGCTGAGACCTATATATACTGAAACTGCAGTCCAGGTCCCCCTTTCTTTATGTCCAGTGCTTCTGTTTTTCTTTTGTGTCTTCAAGTGTAATAGCCAAGGTACACTCTAATCAAAATGCTTCACTCAAACGTCCATCGTTTATCTCCAAGTCTGCTGCTTAGGTAGGGAAACCTATCTGAAACACTAAGCAAACTGAGATGTGTGGTCATCCTATTTACGGAGGACAGTGATAGAAAACACATAGGCATTTTATAGTATGTAAATTGCACCTCAAAAAGTCTGACTACACACACAGACATACACCCAAACACATGTATACACAAAAACATTCAGGCATACTGTTTGCAAAATATTGAAAAAGGAAAATTTGAGAAAATATCTCCATTACTGTGTGATGTTGGGTGCAACCTAATCTTACCTGAAAATTGAATGAGAATTGAAAGAGTTAATGTGAAGGGCCTTAGAGCAGGTCTGACACTCAATAATATAAGAAGCAGCCAATCTTGGCTTTTTTTCTTTTTCTTTCCCCATTTGTCCTCAAAATGAGAAATTTGCTTTCACAAAATATGCAATTTACTCTTCACATCCCTGTTCCAGATGCCCTGAAATTTCATTAGAGCATGATTAATTATAGAATAGCATCTAGACTATACCCAAAGGATTAACTGCTAACATATTAAAAGAGTCTTAGTAATCATATTATATCAAATGAAAGGATGAGCTTTGCAAGAACCTGAAGAAAGTATTAGAGTGAAGATCCCACCTATCATAAAAACAGCATTTCACATTGTTTTTAAACTGCCTTGCCTACTCATTCATTCACTTATTCAACATACATTTATTTATTGGGTGCCTACCATGAGGACACTACTTGTTTAAGGTATAGAAATTAAAATAATTTTCTTCTTGCCACCTAAAAACACTTCTCTTAGGAATGAAAATAGATATGTAATTGAGCATTTTTAATAATATTAAATATTCTGATAGAGGAGTACCTGGATACTGTGGGAGTTAGAGCAATTAAACATGCCAAAAGCAATAAGGAAATCTTCTGAAATAAAGTTATGACAAATCTTGATTTTAATGAAAAAGTAAGAGTTTTCCCAGGTTTCCAAAGTTTGGAGAGGATTTTAAGGCAGAGGAAATAATTCATGTAAAGGAATAGAGGTATTCTATAACTCAGAGTCTGCAGTAACCCACAAGTAATTTGGTAGGACAGGGGTATACTGTTTGTCTATCAGACAGGCAATGGAAAGGACTGGCAGAAGTAATAAGAATAATTAACCTTTAATTACACTTACTGTAAACAGACTAGTGCTTATATTGTTATTAGAGTCTCGCAATAGTTCTATGAGTTAGGGACTATGATTATCCCCATTTTATAGGTTTGGAAACAGAAACACCAAATAATAGAGTAATTTTCCCAAAGTCAAATTTAGAGCAGGTGGCTAAATAAGAGTTTTAACCCAGGCACACTACACCACATTCCATGTTCTGATCCCTTGCTCTACTCTCTCATTATTTTGAAGGTGATATGATACCACTGGAAATCATAATTCATATTGGATGCAAGTTGGTGGTAAAAACTAAATTGCTTAGTCATATAAGATCCATGGATGGAGAAGTTATCAGAGGTTAGTTTGGGAAAAGAAATGCTGCAGAAAGAGATGATAAATTCAACATATCTTAAGTCTAGGCACATATAGTATCCATTAGTAGGTTTTTAAAATTGCATCCTGTAAATATTGGATACAATTAGTTTCATAAATATGGCCTTTGAAAGATAAACATTGAAAACTGATTTTGTTTAAAATTATAGTGTTTGACCATATTAGATAGAATTAATTTTAAATCATGGTCATGCCTCTCACCACCTTTAAAATGTCAGGCAGATCACCTAAATTCTCAGTCACAAATTTCTGTACTTTAAAGTGGAGTAGACATTATATAAAATTCTTCTTGAAGTAATTTTATGATGATTAAATAGGTTAAACTAGTAAAATTCCTAAATATTGCAGGCTCTTAATAAATGCTAAGTTGCCTTTTCTTGTAACTCTACAGAATAGTTTTTAATAATGAGTAATGTTATGTGTCTAAGGATTAAAATACTAATGATTGGCAAGCTCCAGCTTTTTTTTGAAGGATATATTTTTGTTTTTTAATGCACATCAAAAAATATTTCTTCCACTGAAGTCATTTTGCTTAAAACTCAGTATCTTTGACCTTACGGAGTCAATATTGTTGTTTGTATTCCTTGAGTTTGGCAGAAAACAAGGTCCCAAGCATTGAAGCAAATCATTTTCTGTCTCCCTTGATCTATTTTTCCTGCCTTGTAGAAATGTTTCATGTATTCGACTCTCCTCTGTTTATATCTCAATTCACAGTTGTTACCAGATTTGCATGTTCAAATTCACATTTTCATTTGTAAGATTTATACAGAACATGTCCTTTGCATAACTGTGCAACATAAAATACAAACTTACATAAAGAATAAAATTCATTTCTTCTCCAAGAATATATGAGCCCTGAACATAAATTCAATAACAACGCTCCACTGGGAAAACATTTCCAAGTGTTTAGAAACCATATGGGGAACTGAAGAACTAAAATTTTCTCAGTAAGAAGAGCTGTGGATCAAGTCTTTGAAAGAAGGGCAGAGAGAAAGAAGCTCAGGATTAGGTATAGTTAGCAAGAGACTAAGAAGATAGTGGTACTGAGCAAGCCAAAAAAGGGAATGTCAAATTCTACAGAGTGATTAAGTAGGGGGCCACATTATAATCGTTATTAGTTTTAACATTTAGCAGTCACAGGTGAAAATACATAGAATTGAGTCATCAGGTTGTTGGAAATGAAAGCCTGGAGTTCGTGGTTAGAGGAGGGTAATTAGGCAGGTATGTCCTGGTCCTCAGCCATGTCTGCAATGCGACCATGGACAGCTTATATTATGTTTCTGAGTCTGTTTCCCTAACCATAATGACTATTATAAACCTTATTTTATGGTGCTATTTTGAGTGTTACTGTGATAAAAATATGTAAAGCATATAGCACTATTTTTTTATAACATAAAATGTTCTCAGTAGATGGTAGGTATTATTCTTATCAAAGCCAACATTTTTAATCTTTCAAGATGTGAAAGAAAAAGAGAGGCAGAGAGATTCAGCTGTACAGTTAACTTTGACTTCTTAAATCTTATTAAAAATCTGCTTTTTTTTTTTTTTTTTTTTTTGCTGTTGAAGATGCCATAGTCTCATTATGTTGTATTATCATTTTATTTTGAAATTTTACTTTGTCTCCAACACCTAAAACAGACTATACTGGTTTCTGTCCTCAACGATATGAAAACTAGTGGTTTTCTTTTTAATGGTTCTGTGACATACTAGACACAGCCATTCAACATTCTGAAATAATACTTCTTTCTTTAACCTGCTGATCAAAAATATTTTAAAAATCTTTTCTAAGGAGAAATGGAATCAATGCTATTATATAAACAAGACTGGTTTGACTTATGTAGATTCGATTGACCACATTACTGGAAATAATATGTACATCTAATAATCTGCATGTTATCATTAACTACTCTAAGAGGGAAACTCCCATCTCAGTAGTTTAATACCATAAAAGTTATTTTTTATTCATCTAGTAACCAGTCAGCACAAAGTAGGAAGAGAGAAGGGTTACTGTGCTTGAGGGACCTAGTACATAAAGACTCAACACTTACAACATTTGACCTCCAAGATCACCCTGGGTTTTGACAGCCAGATAACATAAAGGAAAGAGAGACAATGAAGCATCACTCAGGAGGTCAGATCATGTCTGGAAGTGTTGTTCATCTCTTCCATCTATATTAGTTGGTCAAAAGTCAGACACTATTCTACCTGGATTCAAGGGGGCTCAAGAAATACAGTCTGTGGCAGACTAACAATTCCACACCAAGAAAAGGATGCATTAATCTTTGATGGTTAGACTGCATTGATGTCATGGTCCATATTTTAGGTTTTTGAGATGCTGATCATCCAATGAAGAGCTTTGTTTAGCTATGGATGAATGACACTCCTTTATTATACTGAAGTTTGCTCTGATCTTTTCAAATATTCGGAAGTGGCTGTGAGGAATGAAGTCCTGCCTCAGGTCTTTATTAGCTGAATGTTTTAACTTTACTTATCTGTAAAATTGTGAGAATGCCACAGATCTAGAGGTAAAATATGTAAAATGTGCAAATTAGCTAGCAGAATGTCTAGCACAAAGAGGGTGCTTAATAATTGTTAGCAGTTATTATTGCAATTGTTATTTGCATTAATACCAAGAAAGTAATGATTTACAAAGGCTGCATCTTAATGACATTGTTGATACTCATAAGATAGCACACGCACCTTAACATCATTTTTAAATCATGGGGGCACATCCATGAAAAGTTGGTCCTAGGACTGTTAAATATCGATGTCCTTTAGAATTCAAGCTTATATACATGATGGTCTTAATTTTTTCACTCAGCAATAGAGTGAATTAATTTAGAGCTATATTGGCACCCAATCAAACTGAATTATCACTGTTGCTTATGGTATCTAAATATCACTAAGTAAATTGCTCAGTAAATTATCTTCAGTTTCTTTGAAAAAACAAATATCTGTGATTATGGATATTGCACCAATAGATTTAAAGATCACCTCATATACTCTCAGGTATTTGTTTTATTTTTTTTAATATTTAAGATCATGGGAAAGAATAACTCTTTAGAGGATTATTTTATTTATTTGATATATCCAATGATTGCTCAATATTTGAACATGAGAAAGTATGTAAAATGCATGCATTGACTATGTTCAAAGAATGTATCTCCAGGTAGGAGAAGTAACTTCTGGAAAGTGTAGTGAAAACTTTAACCTTTATATAATTCTTGAAGAGCAAAGTTAGTAATTAATCCTTCATTATGGCAAGCATTAAAGCCTACTTAGATTCTTCCAAGCTCTATTTCATCTCCAACTTCAGGGAAATAATTTAACTTCTACTAGTCTAAGGCAACTTAGACTAAAAGGGAAATGGTAATATCCACTGTACAGAGATTGAAACCCTTCAGAACACCACAGGGACAAATTAGATGCTTTCCATTTATTAGTTTGATTCGAATTTAAGTCTGAAGATTCTATGGTTCTGTGATAGTATTAAAATTTTTATTTTAGAAAGTTTTGCCTTTTTGTTTTGGAAAGTGGTTACCCTCTATAAAAGTCACTAAGTCTAGAATTCAAGTAGAACACACTCTAAAGAAGACCATAAATGCTCTGTTTGCTTGGTACTATTTACACATGTTTTCCACCACAATTTACTGGGGAATGAGATGAGATAAGTGGAGATGTTTGTTATTAAACTCTGTTCCTTGCATTTTAGCTACATCAGTGAAAGTGGGTTTCTGGATTCTAAGTGCTAGAAAATGAATTATTGAAGTGTGAAAGCGTAACTGTGTATTGAAATTGCAAAACATGCAGTGGCTGGCTGATCTGCCTTATCAAAGAATCTAGTTTTAACCTTTAGTGGTTAAACTTTAAAGGTACCTCTACCTCCTATTAGAAGCCAATGCTCTACCCCTTCTTTCCTGCCTCTTGCCCCTGGAAAAATATATGAGAGCTAATATCTCGTAAATGTTAATGAATTCAGTATAATTCTTGCACTATCTCCTGCATTTTAATTGCCATATAGTCTAAAGTGGTAACTGTATTTCCCAAACCCTGAATTGGGACACATTGCCTGACACATGGTCTGACCCTGGGCTATAAACTGTGCTAAGAAAAATAGGCAGGCTGAGTCACAGACTGAAACCACAGGCTGTTGCAGCCTAATTAGCCCAATGACATCAACCAAGTCTCTTCATTTCTTGGGCAACAAGCTTATCTAGAAAGTCAGGAAAATAGACATAAAATATGTAACTTACATATTTTAATTTTTTTATTTCACTTGTGTATGTGCAAGACATTCTAAGAGACATCAATTGATAGAGAAATACTGGAATTTCTGGAGTAAAATACATATAATTAGAACTGTAGTGGATTTCTGGGCTATCACCAAGTTGTCAATTCTAGAAAATAAATTGAGAGGGAGAAGTGGAGAGGATGAAATTAAAAATGACCAAAACATATAGGTATCAGCTATTGAGAAAAAGTCTATATTATCAGTAACAGATTTAATATTTTTAACAATCCTGTTACAAATATTTCAGTTTTATGAATAAACAAATGGAAGCTTCAAGAAATTAATTAGCCTGTTCAAAGTCATATGAATTGTAAATGGCAGAATCAGAATTTAAGCCAGGTCATGGTTTTTTGGTAAAACAGTTAAACCCTTAGGACCACTCTGTGTTGTTGTTGTTTTTCCCTGTAAAATTAAATATATCATTCCATCACCAACTAATTTTCCCATTCTACGACACCAACTAAAATAGATAGTTCAGAAAGTTCTTGTCACATTCTTATCCTTCTTTCATTTGAGGTGAACATTTCACACCTTTTCCACCCGTTTCCTAGATGCGGAAATTGAGGCTAACAGCATTTTAGTGATTTGTCCAAGATTTTACAGCCCTAGAAATGACATATATGCATTTTCAGATCTTATCCAGTGTTCTTGACTGCTGTATGACACTCTCCTTCTTTTCAATTTTTTAGGAGATAACAGCTTTTTTTCTCTAAAATATATATGGCTCTAATTCTACCCTGAATATATACTCATTTCATTAATCTTTCTGTGTTAATCCATTCATGTCTTTATGGATTTACAATTTAACAAATCTCTTTAAGTATTCTTATAAAATAATAAGTGAGGCAGGGTATCTCCGAATGAAAGTTGCAGTGAGGATTTTAATTCTTATTCAGACCAGGTAAGTATCATCTCTTGTAGAATGAGACTTTCACAGCAGTATAATGGGGCTAATACTATGCACTTACCTCAGAGAGGTACTGTGAAGATTAGAAAAGATAAAACATATGTAAATCCCAGAGTACAGTGTCTAGCACATGCTGGATGCTTTGTATTTGGGGGTTCTCCTCCCCTTTCTCTGTTCAGCTCTACTAAACTCGATGGTCCCCACTGTCTATGAAACCCCACCAATGACTTCAATGTTCAAGAAAATGGTTTTAGAACTCCAAAGATAACATTGTTTGGAAATAGCATTTTAGAAAACACACACAGCATAACTGAAAACAGTTAACAGCTTCCTTTATAGCTCTATCAACGTCTCCCTCTTGCTCCTGGACCAGGTTGTATTACCAAGCAGAGACTGTGCAATTCCAGAGATTTTTTTGAACTGTTACAAATTAGAATCCACGAGGGAAAGGCTCACTAGAGGACATCACAGATGAGGTTATCATTTTTTTCTTTTGAAGTTGGGTCTCATATCTTTTTCTCATTACAATCATTACTTTGAAATATGATTTTTTTAAACAGTAATTTTCTAGAACAAAAGGGATAATACCATATTTCAAAAGCTTTACTGTGAAATTAAACCTTTGAACTACTGTGAAAGAAATTATTCCCTCAAGGCTGCAAGGCTTAAAGGTTATTAAAAATTTAATTTTAAAGAAGGCATCCATGAAAAAAAAAGAGTATAAATGCTACTTAGAACTCAGATTGCCCAACTTAATAACTCCCATTGCTCCTTATTTTTAAATAATCTGGAAATGTGAACAAATGTGCTCCATTTTTTTCAGTGGCAAATCAGTATGTCAACAGATGGCTGCCGCTGCTCTTTCAGATCATCTATTCTCAACCTGCAGCACTTACACTGCAGTGGTTCAGCTGATATCTTCTACCTGCCCCATGTAAGAGAGATAATAGCACAGTGTAGAGGTATCACAGAGAACATTCACTGAACCTGAAGAATCCCCCAAACTTTAGATATTGTTGTAATAAAGAGCAAGTATCTAAACCACAGTATAAATAGTCCACACCTAACAAACTGCTGTGATTGAAAGAATTTGGATTATTTCATCTGTAAAATGAAAAGAATTTTCTTTGTTCTGTGGTATGGACATGTGATCAGTGGCTCCATTAAACAGGCAGTGTGATCTAATGCTGCTTACTTTCTTTGTTCTCTGGTTTTCTCTGTAAAATGAGAATAATAAGTACTTAGCTCACCTACCTCACTTAGTTGTCATGGAGATTAAATTAATCCACGCATATACAGTGCTGGAGACAGTGCCTGGCATATAGTAAACACAACATATTATCATCCTTATTAATTTTAATCCTACCGTGCCTAAATAAGGTACTACATTATTAAGAGAAGAGGGTGAAGGTGAATAGTTAAGTCTATGACCTTGAGAAAGTCTTAAGCGAGTAGGAGAGCTAAACAAGCAACAGCAATAAAAAATTGCAGGACAATATGATGACAGATCTGAGGTATGTTTGTTACTTGTTTGTGATTTGGATCTGCCTGGGTGGGGACCAGGTTAGAGGGCAATGTAGTCAGAGAAGGCTTCCCTGAGGAGATGCCTCAAGAAAAGCATTCCAAACACAGAGAGTGAAAGCTCCCAGATGTTAATAAAATGTGTTTCCCAGGGACACTGTGGGAAAACAAATTCATGAATCTTTGGTTCTCAATCTGATTGCAATTCAAAATCATCCATGAAGCTGCTTAAAAATACCATTCCTTGACCTCCTGAATCAAAATCTGCTGATCCAGGGTATAGGTATTGGAGATTTTAACAACTTGTACTTGTAATTCTGAGGCACAGCCAGTGTTGAGAGTCATTAATATAATGTATATTGAAAGCACATTGTAAACAGCAAATCTCAATACAAATGCTAGATTTTGTTATTACTCTTAATAATTAAATACTTAAATATAATAATCTCAAAGCTTCTTACAAGTACTTTTTTTTTTTTTTTTTGGCCAAGTATATCCACAGGGGTACAAATGGCAAGCAAGACCATAATGACAAGCACAAGTGTCGGACTTGTAAAAAGCTTTAGTTAAATTGAGAAAATGAGTAGACCTTGTGCTTAAAATAGAGGTTATATCTCTGTTCTTGTTTCATGTGGAACAATCCATGTTAGGACAAAAATCTTATTAGAACTAATTAGGAGTTCAGTTTACTCAGAACCAGATTCATCTCTTCTTGACAACATTTACTTGCTGTAATGTCATCTGCAAAATTTCTGACCCAGGAATGTATCAACCTTAGGCCGACTAGACTGCACACACTTCCTACTGGGTTGTGTGCTCCTAGAGGGCCTGCCATTCACTGTTGTGTCTCTAGCACATTGCATAGTGTTTGTCACATAGTAGGTGTCAATACATACTTATTTAGTAAATGATCTTTTGTTGATTCTCCTCCCCCCTGGACCTAATTTAAATGCTGTCTGGGTATGTACTTACTGTCTTTGGGAAAAGGGTTGCTTCTCAATATTCAGAGTGGTTAGCTTATTTTTACAGGATGTTTGTGGTGACTAGTATTATTTGCATGGTTTGTTGTAAACAACTAGTTTCAGAATAATATAGACAAGTAATTCAGTTCTGTTGTTTGCTTCAACCAAGCAGGGGGAAAATTCTAAGTTTGCCTACCTGGGGTATCGCCTTGAACTTTTACCACCCACATGTTCTTAAGACAGCTTGTTCCCTTTAGAAGTCCTGAGTGATTGCCCCCCCCCTTTTTTTGTCTTATCTAGAGTTCAGCAAAGCAAACGACTCATTTTTTTAAAGAAACAATTGAAAAGAAGATGGACTATGTGTGACATGAAATTTCTTATTAGTATGACGGTTGCTCTCCTAAATGACTGGTACGTCAGTTAAAATAAATTTTCTCATTAACTTCAAGCATGCCAACTTGTCAAATTATGATGAACCAAACAAGACTGTACCCAGACATTGAGCTGCCATCACTGAACTGCATGGCTTTGCCAATTAGTCTATAAATAACACATTTTTAACACACTTCAAAGTTTTGAAAAACCAAATCATTTCTGAATGTTTTGAGATACAAAAATAGCAACAAAACGAGAAAGAGAGAGGAGGGGGGAGGAGGAGGAGGAGGAGGAGGAGGAGAAGAAGAAGAAGAAGAAGAAGAAGAAGAAGAAGAAGAAGAAGAAGAGGAGGAGGAGGAGGAGGAGGAGGAGGAGGAGGAGGAGGAGGAGGAGGAGGAGGAGGAGGAGGAGACTATTCAAAGAAAATGAAAGAAAATGATCTGCTCTTGTTAGAGGAAATGAAAATTATTTAGAGGAACAAGGGATCAGATGATCATATAGAGTTCAACAAATATTTATTGAATTTCTGATCTGTGCATATGATATTTTTGGATGTAGTAAGTGTGACTTACTAAACAAGTCAGTAGAAATTTTCCTTCAGAAGAAAATTATTTAGCAAATATTTATTACACCTATATGTGTTATTCAGTATACTAGCAATGGGATACAGAGATGTGTAAGGAAAGTCACTGTGTTTATGAAACTTGTACTTGATAGAGAAGTTAGATAAGCAAATATTTAGAAAAGGAATAGAGGAGGCAATAGTAGTGGTATACATGCACACAGAGAGGCAGAATGGGTAGCAGTTAAGGGTACAAAGATAATTAGATACCAGAATAGAAAACATTTGTCAACTAGAAACATTTTTGATACCATTCTGAAGTTCAATGCATGTCTAAAAAATGAAAATGACTTAGGGGGATCATAATTTTTGCTTGTTTGATCATAGTTTTTGAATTCTCTTGGGCATATGTTTAGAGGAAGCTCTGAGGATTGCATGAAGGACTGGAAAGGGACATTAATGGCAATTCTCAGTCTCTCCTCAATTATGGAGAACAACCTATTTTTGGTCCATCATGCCTGCTCCACCTGACAAAGACAAAAAAGATGGAAGTTAACAGGACCAATCTTCTCTTAAAGGCACTTTTGAGAATAGTTCTTATGACTCAAGCAACCCCACTGATTCTTATCCTCATGCCCAACAGCTCTATAAGCTATTTTCCCTAACCATTTTCTTTTTTTTTTTTTTTTCTCTGAACAGAGTTCTGGTAAATATGTGTTTTTTTTTTCCCCTCAACTTTTATTTCTAATGATATTTTAGTTCTTTATGATATTCTAATCTCCTTTGTGTTCCCAGTAATGTGGATCTATAAAAAACCAATGAAAAAGGAAAGTGATATGACCAGTTTTAGACTTTAGAATAGTCCTTAAATGAGTTCATACCTACAAGGTGTGTAAAAACAGTGCTGGCATATAGTAAGCATCGATAAAAGTCAGCTATTATAACAACCACAACTACTGCTATATCACCACTATCAAGTAAGTGAAACAAGACATAGATACACATTCTCCATCTCCAGTATTAAAATGTCATAGACAAGGTCTATCTCTTTTGGTAATGTGACTGAATGAGAACAGAAAACACATCTCCTTTTACTGACGGATTTATGCCCAATAATTAGCATTGCTCAATAAAGTTGTGTGGTGTAATAAATTAAGAATAAACTAACTTAACCTTCACACCCCTGAAGTTCTTTTGTGAGTTGCTGTGGTGAAGTAATGTCATTTTCTCTCCAGAGTCAAATTCATACCTATTAAACTCAAATTTTATATTGACTCCATTTAAGAGTGTAGATTCTCTTCATGAGTAGGAAATGAAAAAGAAGTATGTTATTAGGGGAAGACAAAGAGAGGTATCTTCCAATTAATTAAGAAGTGGTGCAACTTCTGGCTCCCATATTGTCTTAATGAAAACATTATTTCTCTTATTTTGTTTTGTAGAGTGATAGGGAGGAGATGGAGATTGTAAGAGAATAAGGAGAGAAAGAGTCATAATCAAATGAAGTCTGCAAGTGTAGGCAGTGCATCTGCAAAGCCTGCTGTGAAAGGAAGGGGTGGGCACAGAATGACAGCTTTATTTCTCTGACTGAAAACAAACATGGCTTTTTGCAGATCTCATATTAGCATACATTTTAAAGAGATAATAATAATAGATAGATGACATTCCAAGGTATTCTTTTATTAAAAAGCAGTTGGTACATAAAACATCACATGTGAGTCTCAATTTGTATACATAAAATGGAGATATAAATATTCTCTCTCACAGTGAGTACTGAGGCTTACATCAAGTATCATACAAATTGCTCAACATGTGAGTATATACTCAGGGTTCATGAATGTGAATATTTGTCATTGGTATGTCCTCGTTAATAACTCCTCACTTCATGCCTGAGAAGGGGGCATTAACCTCATCTCATTTCACAGGAGAAGGAATATCAGCTGGGAAAAGGAATTGTCTGTCCTGCCCTGTCCCCTCTGTCTCTTAACTTTTGGTAATTTTTTTTTTTTTTTAGTTGCACAGGTTTTAAAATATTTTATTTGCCAGGCTTAATAATATGTTCATTTTTTGGACTTGCAATACATACATTTGGAGTTTATCGGGCTTTAGGCTTTAAGTAAAAATGAGTGCATTTGATGGTGAAGCAGGAATCATATTACCACAAATTAATTGTAATGATTTCTGTTTGAGCATCTTCAAATTCCTACAGCTAGAAGGTAACGGAGTTTGAATATGAGATGAAGGGAGATATGTACATACATCCATATAGAGAGGAAGAGCTGGGGTGAGTGGAAGATGAACAAATACACCAGGTGAAGGAACACCCCTGGAAGCTGGGTGTTTTCTAGGCAGCTAAATATCTGGAAAGTGGCTGAACCAAGGGCATATTTGCAATTGTTATATTAAAAATGACTAATAGTACTCTCAGTCTGGAAAGTAAAGGAACAAGGCACAGAAATGAGCAAAGGAACTAATACTGTTGCAAAAGGAACACCCTATACATTCTATTACTTTTATTTTTTATTATGTTTTTAAATTTTACTATTATAATTGACATACAATATTATATTGTTTCAGGTATACAACATAGTGATTAGATATTTATATAACTTAAGAGTTATGTGACTCTTAAGGATCACCCAAACAAATCTACTACTCATTGAAACAATACATAGTTATTGCAATATTATTGACTATATTCCCGATGTTGTATGTTACAGTCCCATGACTGTTTTATAACTACCAATTTGTACTTCTTAATCCCTTCCCTTTCTTCAACCATCTCCCCAACAATCATCCCATCTGGCAACCCTTAAAATGTTTTTTTTGTACCTATCTATGAGTTAGTTTCTGTTTTTTATTTTTGTTTATTCTGTTCTTTAGATTCTACATATAAGTGAAATCATATGGTATTTGTCTTCCTCTGTCTGACTTATTTCACTCACCACAACACCCTCTAGGTCAACCTATGTTGTCATAGATGGCAAAATTTCATTATTTTTTATGGCTGAGTAATATTTCATTGTGTATATGTACCACCTCTTTCTTAACCATTCATCTACTGATTGACACCCAGGTAAGCTCCATATCTTGGCTATTGTAAGCAATCCTTCAATACACATAGAAGCACAGATCTTTTTGAATTAGTGTTTTGGGTTTCTTTGGATAAATGCCCAGAAGTGGGATTACGGGGTTCTTCTTTGTGTCTTGTTACATAGCCTTTGTTTTAAAGTCTATTTTGTCTGGTATAAGTATTGCTACCTTAGGTTTTGTTTATTTGTTTGTTTGTTTCCATTTTCATGAAATATCTTTTTTCATCCCTTTAATTTTAGTCTGTGTGTGTCAGCAAATATAAGGGTCTTGTTTTCTTATCCATTCAACCACCTATGTCTTTTGATTGGAGCTTTTAATTCATTTATTTTTAAAATCGATGTTGATAGATATGTAGTTATTGTCAATTTATTTATATATATTTTTTTCTTCTTAAAGAAGTTCTTTTAACATTTCTTGTAATACTAGTCTGATGGCGATGAACTTCTCTAGCTTTTTCTTATCTGGGAAGCTCTTTATTTGTCCTTCAATCTTAGATGATAGCTTTGTTAGGTAGAGTCATCTTGGTTGTAGGTTCTTGTTTCTCATTACTTTAAATGTTTCATGCCAATCCATTCTGGCCTGCAAAGTTTCTGTTGAGAAATCAGCTAAAAGTCTTTGGGAGCTCCCTTATAGGTAACTAACTGCATTTCTCTTGCTGTTTTTAAGGTTCTTTCTTAGATTTTAACCTTTGGCATTTTAATTACGATGTGTTTTACTGTGGGTCTGTTTGGGTTCATCTTGTTTGGGACTCTTTGCACTTCCTGGGCTTGTATGTCTATTTCCTTCACCGGGTTAAGGAAGTTTTCAGTCATTATTTCTTGAAACAGGTTTTCAATTCCCGGTTCTCTTTCTTCTCCTTCTGGTACCCCTATAATGTGAATGTTGGTATGCTTGATGTTGTCCCCAGAGTCCATTAACTGTCCTCATTATTATTTTTTTGGATTTTTTTTGCTTTTTGCTTTTCTGATTCGATGTTTTCTGCCACCTTATCTTCTAAATCACTGAATCAAACCTCTGCTTCATGTTTTCTACTGTTGATTATCTCTAATGTAGTCTTCATTTCATTTACTGTATTCTTCATTTCTGTTTTTTTTTTTTAATATCTTCTATTCCCATTTTTATATTTCCTTTCTCTCTGTTGAAGTTCTCACCGAGATCATTGAGCGTCCTTATAACCAGTGTTTTGAACTGCATCTAGTAGATTGCTTATGTCCGTTTTATTTAGTTCTTTTTCTGGAGCTTTGTTCTGTTCTTTCATTTGGGACATGCTTCTCTGTCTCCCCATTTTGGGTGCCTCCCTGTGTTTGTTTCTATGTAATAGGTAGAGCTGCTATGTCTCCCTTTCTTAGTAGAGTGTCTTTATGTAGTAGGTATCTTGTGGAGGCAAGTGGCACAATCTCTCTGGCCACCTGAGCTAAGTGCTCTAGGTGTGCCCCTTGTGTGGGTTGTGTGTGCCCTCCTGTTGTAGCTGAGCCTTGGTTGCCGTTTGCACATCAATGGGAGGGGTTGCCCCTTAGGTTGATTGATTGGGAGGACTAGTCATGACTACATGGGGGAGGGAGCTGACTACATGTTGTGCAGAGGCTGAACCCATAGAGTAGGCTTCACTTTAGCAGGGCTCTGGTGCCTGCCCAGTCTGCCCTTTGGGTGTGTTATCCACAGAAGCAGCTTGGTAGTGCTCAGATGTGTTCCAGCCCTGGTGTCATCTGGGAGGTACCTTGTGCAGGGCAAGTTCAGCTGCAGTCTGTGCCCTGCCTGGGACCACCTGGCATGAGACACAAAGTGATCTGCAGGTGGCTGCCATTCTCGCTGCAATTGGAAGCACTAGGAGAGGCCAAGCCAGTGTCAGGTTTACAGCTGCTTAGAAAATGGTAAGGAGCACACGCAAGCCAGATGCTGCTTATTTGAGGTTTGTGAACCTTTGAGAGAATTTAGGAAAGTCTGCAGCATGAGCCAAGACAGGCAATTTGTATGGAAAAGCCAGTGGAAGTGGCTTGGGTGGGCCTGCATGTTGGGTGGGGCAGGGCCTGAAGGAATCACCAGTGCAGGGCAACCAATGTTAGGTTGATGAAGACTCAGATAAGGTGGCTACCTGCATTTGCACCCTGGATTGGAGGAGGAGTCAAAAAAGGAACAGTGGTGTTTGCTAGAAATTCTGTCTGAGAAAAAACTGCTCCTCCAGCCCTCACCCTGAAGCCAGATGATTCAGTTCCTCTCCCATATGCCCCTGACATCTTTCAAACTGCTGCCCCAGAGCTGGAATTCGGAGCAGTCATGTCCATCAGCAAGTAAGTTCATGCTCAGGCCCTTTAAGAGGAACACCTGAGACTCTCGCAGTCCTCTGTCTCACTCAGCCATAATTTTTGCCGGTTTTCACAGCCACAAGTGTGAGGACTTCTTTCTCAGACCTGGAACCCTGAGCTGGGAAGTCTACTGTGAGACTGGGACCCTCCGATCCTCAGGGGGGCCTCCATAGCTGAGATATCCCTCTCGGTTTTTGAACGCCACACATAGGTATAGGACCAGGCCTTTCCATGGCTCTGCCTCTCCTACCAGTCTTGAGTAGCTTCTTCTGTATAACCATAGTTATAGGAACTTCTTTTTAGCTAGACTTCAGGTGTTTCTCAATGATGGTTGTTCTATCATTTGGTTGTAATTTTGATGTGGTTGTGAGAGGAGGCAACCACAGGGTTTACCTACTCTGCATCTTTTCCAAATTAGCATAGCCACTAAAAGCACAATCTTTGGAGGTCCTGCATTTTTTCTATTACTCCACTTGTCCAGACAAATACTGAGTTGGCTCTTTATGAAAACTGGGATTTGGCTTTATCTGTGAGAGGCACGGAAAAATATAGGTGATTAGGAATAAACACCAAGGCTCAAATGACATTTATCTTATTTTGTTCTGAGGCAGCAATACATATCAAAGATGTGCTTGTAGTTCAGACTCTGGAATACTCTAACTTGGGCACTTATAAAGGTCACCTCCATGAGTACAGGAAGCAGAGTGAGCAGATAATCCCCTTATAACTTTCCAAATCACATCTGTAAATCCATGAGATGATTATCACTGTGTCCAGAGATCTCAGTACCAGGTTTCTTAGATAAACACCCCTGTGGGCCCTAGAACAGGAAAAGCTTTTCCTGCTTTGACAAAAGTGAGCTGACTCTGCTTCAGGTGCAATTTTTCTACTGCTGAGTGCCATTGGTTGGCCAGCTGACAAGGCCCTCTTGATAGAGCTGACAAGAGGGCCTATATGTTCTGAATGTTGTTTACTAGATGCTCCATGCTTGAATAAGGGTTAAAATGGGCTTGCAGTGGCAATGCTTTTCATCTTTTCCAGTTTCACCACCTCCTACTCAACTCCCTTGGCTAGGTACACACAGCAGGAAGACAGGCCCTCAGAGTTCACCCAGAGTGGCTTTTGCCTCAGTCTTCCCTCATAGCAAAAAGAAGAGGGAAGAAGAGAGCTCTCAGAGGCACATAAATACCCAGGGTCCTGTTAATAGTTCTCCAGTAAAATATCTGTTGAAGGTGGGCTTAATTTTTTAGAATAAAGTTTAAACTGCCTTGAAAATTTCAGATTGCTAATGAGTGTTTGGAAAAGGTGGCTATTGGGAGGAATGGAATCCTGAAGCCACTGTCTCATTAGTCTAAGATCATCTTTTTTTTTTTTCTATAATTATATTTCTCTGGATCCAGAATTGGTCATAAATCTCCAACAAGTTTCCCCTCCAAAAAATGTACACTGAGCTTGCAAAGAGATGAATTAACACATTGCACGTAATAAGCGATAACTCTCAGATCTCCAAAGTTTTATATCAGTGATGATGTCACTTGAGCAAAATCATGTATATATTTTAATATAAGAAATTAAGCAGGACTCATTATTTGGGAAAAAAATGTATTATTAATCACTACAGAGAACAAAAATAAATTTTTCTTCGTATGTCATATTGTAATATTTTCTGTATTTTCAAAAATCTGATATGCCAGTTTTACAATATAATCTTTAAACATATTTTTCTTCTTTCTACATTCTGATCCTAATTGTACCAATTACTAACTTGGCAACCTTAGACAGATTAATTTACTTATTTAAAGTTAAGCTCCCTAAAATTTTTAAATGGTATGTTACTTGAATGGAATGAGAAATGTGTAAGGCCATACAATTTTCTTTTAATTCAACTGAATTTAATACACTTTTATTGAGCACCTGTTTACCAGACATTCTAAGTTATTTTATTCTTTCCAATTACCATATGAAGTAGATGTTATCCAGTCATGCAAAGGAAGTAAGTGGAGCTCAGAGAGTTAAACAATTTTCACAATCAGAATTTAAATCAAAGTCATTGCGATTCCAGAGTTCCAGCTGCCTCCCCAAACATGATTCATTGTCTTTATCAATTATTTTATTATTCATTTCAACATGATATTTCATTAGTAAAATATGTCTCCTCTTGCATTTCCTATTTTACAAAGTCAGTTTACCATGGAATTAATGCCATACACTAAATGTCAGATAAGATCCTGGACAGTCAGAGGGAAGGATAGATGATGTTGGGAGATAAAATTGAAAAGATAGAAGTAAAAATGTAAGATGAGCAGTTTATCTGCCAAGGAAATTCACACCTAGAATATAAGTTCTGGTTGGGAACATTTGTACAATATTGAAAAATATATACTCCTATCATGTGCTTTCACTTCCTTTTTTCACTTCTCTAATAATTCCTCTTCCCCACAAAATCCTTTCAATCTTGTACAATTCTGCCTTTGCTTCAGTAAACTGTTTTTTTTTTTTCCCCCCTCAGGAGTTGTGTGTTTTCAGCTACCAAGCAAGTAAACTCCATCAGCATCAGAGTCATTGCCACACTCAGAATGTGGTTCTGTGGTAGGAATAATAGTAAAAAGTTTTTAGATAAATTCCATAAGAAATCAGGTTCTATTGATCACAATAATGATGAACATGATAATAGCACTATGTTTCAAGTATTCTGGTAGTTTCCAGGAATATGAAGACAGATTTAGAGACAGATCCTGCCCTCTAGGTACACACATTTAAGCATATAACAACAGTGAAAGATGATAAGGGCAAAACTAGAATTGCATCATAGAAACATAAGTAGAGAAGAAACTACCATGGAGAAGTCAAAACAGATTTACAAGTAATATAGCGATAGAAAAATTCTATAATGGAGACTAGGAGTCTACCCTGTAGAAAAGCAGAAGTTTGGCAACGTAAGGCAAGGAAGCACTGAGCAAAGGCAGGGTGGTATGACAAGTCTCAACATGTCTCAATCTGACACAGGAGATAAAAGTAGCTGCTATGACACTTTATATTAACCTTAAATATCAAAGAAAACAACAAAATTTAACATTGCACTTGATGAAATATGTGCCTTATATAATAAATATCAATAGACCCACCCATTTATTCATTCAACATTACCTATTGGTTGACCAGTCTATCAAACACTCAGCTAACCACTGAAGATTCAATGATGGATAGAATAGCCACATAATAGAAAGTTTATCATCTAAAGGAAAAATATACATCAAACAACAACATCATCAACAACAAAATCATATAAATACGTATGACCCCTAATGTGATAAGTAGTTTGATAATATCTAATACAGTTAATGGAAGGGATAATTTGTAGCCTAACATTTGCTGGTGAGATTGGTGAACAAGGCAAAGAAAAAGAAATTCAACCCAGGAATGAATATATACAAAAATCAACAAAGTATAAAGGTAGAAACTCTCAAGTGTTTATTTTTAAAAAGAGACAAATATTTACTTTGGTATCTACTTTGGCTATAGGAAAGTTTTTGAAATACTGTATTTGTCCCAAAGTATAAACAGGATTACCTGTTTTTACTATTTATTTTAAATTAAGTTGCTTCACTAAGATAACAAAGATCCAAATTATGAGTATGATTTTGCACTCACTTTCCTGTTTTACAAATACTTCTAATACATGCAATTTGCTTTTAAATAGCACATTTTAAAGTCTTTAACAAACTAAAATATTCACAGAGCAGAACACCTGAGACCCAGAAATCACATCATGTGTAATAATTGGTAAAAAAAAAAAAAAAGAAAAGAAAAAAGAAAAATGTTTCCAAACATGGAGGTAGCATAGAATGATGTAAAAGCTAGTCCAGACAGACATTATGTTCAATCCAGCCCTTCCCAGGAATAAATTCCTTGAGGAATTTATTTAATCTCTAAGCCTTAATTTGCTAATCTTTACTGGTGATAAAAATTTAACCTATTTCATATGATTTTTGTGAAAATTAAATAATATAATACATGAAATATATTCAGAATAATACTTGTCATATATGTAGTACATGTTTAATAAATGTTAGTTAGTGTATCTGATATTTGCTAGTTCTGACCACCCAATATGATTTCCTAATTTTCTAGTTATAACATTCCCCTGGCCTCTTTCTTTGGGTAACTGCTCTTCTCCCACTGCAATACTATAATTCCATAGATTTCCAAAACAAAATAGCCATCCTCCAGACCATAGAGGTGGGCATGTAACCCAAGCCTGAATACTCATGTTTCATCAACCTGGCCAATGAGGATTCTAGGGTCATTATTACAAACCTCACTGGCCAGATATAATCCTTCCCTGGTGTTTTTTGCATGCTGAGCTGCAGGGAGCTTTCTTTCCTCTCAGACTGCTGTCATGTGGCTTCAGAGCTGTAAGGGTCATTCTGTTATCACATAGGGAAGCCTGAGTAAATAAAGCATACTCTCTAACAGAAATGAAGGTGAGAGATGGGGAGAGAGGGTCATGGTGAGAAAAAGCCCAAGCTCAATGTCTTAGAGCCCCAAAGCTGCTCTGGCTCCTGCAGCCCTTCCTTCATTTGTGGGGACAGCTCCAGTATCCTGCCAATAAATCTCTCTGCGCTGCTTAAGTTAGTTGCATTGGGTTTCTACCACTTGTAATTGAAATTGTTCTGACTGTTACTATTGTTGTTAATATGGCCAGTAAGCATGGCACTTAGGAATTAATAAACTAACGTTTTTGAATGAATTGGGTGAATTTTTCATATTAATGACTCTGAAGATGTTTTCAGAATTAATATATTATTATGAAAGATGCTATAAAGTATATACAGAGTTGAATAAAATATAGGGTCAGAGTCTATTGGAAGAGATGATATAGAAGAAATAGTCAAGTCTTTCAAGTGAGGTACCCTTAAATTCAAATCCCATTTGTATCACTTATTGTGTGGTCTTGGGAAGGGCCCTTAATTTCTCTGAGATTAATTTTCCCTGTAAAATATAGAAAATAAGTATTTTCATATGATATTATTATAAGTATTAGCATAAACATTATCTAAATCTTAAGAATCTAGGTTCTTTGATTATATAATCATTCCTTGCATAAGATACAACATACTAATATAACAAAGCTGCATTATGAAAAAAAATAAGTTAATTTAAAAGACAATGTACTAGATTCTAATATACTTTTATTTCAAAAGTTTCTAGAGAAAATTCAATTTGATGTGTCATATTTCTAAAGTTTCTTTTAAATAACTTTGTTTCCATGAATACAATGACATTTAAGTATATGCAAACACTATTTTAGAAAAAATGCAATAATTACGTTGGTAGGCTTTAATTATTGACTGACCACATTGACATTTTCATTAATGAGTAACTGCCTAATGAGTCATTTCTATACCCAAATTTTTAAATGTGTTTCATCAACAACATTTTTTATATATTTTAATATCCCTTAATAAAATTATTTTTACAGCCAGTAATTGAATAGTGAGGCTTAAATCGCAAAGTCACTACAGCCATTATTTCCTTTTGGATGCTTATCTTTCCTGATAATCGAGGATATCATTTTCCATAGACAGCCTCATGCTTCTAAGATATATTAGAAACTGTCTTTAACAATCATTTTCCATTACCAGGGGAGTTTGGGATAATGGAATGTGTAGTCACTTTCAATTTGTGTCAAATTTTTTTGATGCATTTGTACCACCAACATTTTATCAGCTTGTCACTAGAACAAATGAAGTTGCAAATTGCATCGACTTCTTTTCATGAAATCTTTGAAACTGTTTATTTTTAACATGACTTCTCTCCTTTTTATTTCTATAGTGTAGCAGGTTTGATTTTCAACTTTTAGGGTCTTTGTCACTTAGTAAGTGTGGCATTCAGGCACAACGATTTCCTGGAGCCTTGAAGGGTTTCAGGGGAAGGATTCAGGCATATAGGGCATGTTAAACCTGAATGCAGATTGAAGCAATAAGCATGGAGCAATTTGATGAACTACCTGTAGGCAGGCGTGGAGAATTTCTTACACATCAGGAAAGCCATTATGTTCCTGTTATGTTCAATAGCCCAATTGGGCTGAAAGGTTACAGGTGATGTATGTTTTCATTATCTCCTATGGTCCTGATGCCTCAGAAGACCCCAGATAGCTTATTCTGGCTACAGTTCTCTTCATTTGCACTATAGCAAGGTCTGTCAGATCAAGCCAATATATTTGTGAGGATCAGTTTGTTTCGAGAAATGTTGTTTTGAGAACTCTATAATATTCTTCTCTCTGAAAATCTGTAACGAGTTACCACCTGGGGAGTAAATGAAAGCTCTTCAAAAACGTATTTTGATTTCCTGGGTTATCAGTTGTCACTGTGAAAGTAATGACAGCGACAAACCAGCATTGACATTAGTAACTATTTATTGAACATATATATCAGGCATGCTTTATATATACTATTTCATGATATCTTCTTTGCTATATCCCAGCAAGCCAGGTATCATGATTTCTGTTTGTTTTCTTTTTAATGGAAAAACCAAGGTAACACTAGGAGATTAACTAATGTATACAAAAGTAGATTCCTAGAAGTGTTTGAGACAGTACTCAAACTCAGGTCCACCTCACTCCACAAAATTTCTAATAATTGGAAATCATCTTTAATCCAACATGTAGAAACTCAGTCAAATTGAGGAGAAAACTATATGCCAAGGATACCTATTCTACAATATTTTTCCTTAAAAGACATGTATATTTAAATTGCATGAGAAGCAATATGTACCAAGATCTATTTATACCTATTTTTAAGGGAAGCCATTAAATCTATAAAAGAGGAGTTCAAATATCTATAGAGAAGAGGTTAATTTATCAGTGGAAACATAATGTTGCAAGATGTGGAGTCACCCTTTAAGCAAAGGCTCAGAGTGAGACTTGAATGTACATAGTGTAGTTGGGAACAGTAGAACTGTCAAGAAGTGTTGAAACACACCAATGTCTAGTTCTGTACATGTAAGCACAGGAAAAATTAAAGGTGCAGGAAGAGTCCCAGTAGTTCTCTTCCTCTGTTCCCATGGTCTGGCAGCAGCACATTGCAGGCTCTGAATACAGCTTGATGTAATATTTAGTTCCCATGCCTCCCCCCTACATTAAGAGGAGGAAAAATAGGAGAAACTAAGGAGAACTTTCACTTGTTAATTTAATTTTAAAGAAAATTGAAGACTATGAAAATGTAGTGAATTTATGAGAGACCTTTATTTTTAAAATAAAATGTGAAGATTGCTACCTGTCTTACCTATCACTGGGGATTATTATAACAAGCTTTACACAGACAAAAGCAGTTGTGAAGATATGCAACTTAACTTTCTTGGTCATGACTATCTTATCTTGAAATTTTATTTGAATATTTTTTTCAAAACAAAATTAAAAGAAATCAGCTGTATTTATTTTAATATTATTTCCTATTTACTAACAATTTGTATGTGTGTATGTGTATGTAATCATTCAGTAAATATTCCACACAGAATAAAAATGAGGCAAAGGAGACCCTAGTACCTGACATAGATTATTTATATAAAAGCCCTCTCCAGACCTTAAGTAGTGAAGTCAATTTTGCAAAGGCTTTCAATGCAAACATTATTGTATTTAATAAGTTGTTGGAATGTCCTTAAAACTAATCCAATAAGTTTGGTCTTCTAAAAAAAGAAATATTCCTTCACTTGAAATGACCTTGTGTCAAATGTATAAAAAGGTTGGTCTAATACAATAGGACTTTATCCAATCCATTTGTTTTAGAATGTTGTGCATTTGTTTTAGAATAAGAATTGCCTTTCATTACATAGTCTGTTATTTGCTTTGTCAAATCTTTCTTGGCCTTTAATACACTCTAGAAATAGGTATTCTTTAGAAATGCTGATAAGGATGTTCTACTAAATATTATTCTTTATAAATCTTTGAGAAGGCTCAGGAGTTAATTTAGCAAAGTAAGAATTTATATAAACAGACATAGAAGTCTGGGCAAATGAGGACACATCTGAGACATATCTGGGTCTACCCTCTCAGGGACTTGTGCTACATAATGCTGATTAATCTTTTATTTTAGTAACACAACAGTAAATACGTGCTTCTTTGAATTTTTAACACCTTTATTGATATATAATTGACATATAGTAAATTGCATGTATTTAAAATATGTAGTTTGATGGTTTTGTTATGTGTATACTCATGAAACCATCATGGCAGTCAAGATAATGAACACATCTATCATCCTCCAAAGTTTCCTGTTGTCCCTTTATCATCTCTTCTTCCTACCCTTTGTACCCCCTCCTCACAACTCCTCATCTGCTTTCTGTCATAATTTTTTTTTGCATTTTCTATAATTTCATGTAAATGAAATTGCATAGCATTTTGTCTGGCTTATTTCACTCAACATAATTATTTAAAGATTCATCTGTGTTATAGTGTATGTCAATAGTTATTATTCTTTTTAATTTCTGGAGTAGATATTGCATTGCACAGATATCTCAGTTTGTTTATATGTTCTCCTGTTGGTGAGCATAGCTCCCTTGAACTTTATTTACTTTTTATAACCTTTTGTTTTAGGTCCTGATATTAATAACTCCTTTGTGAAAGTATTTCAAAAACTAAGTTCTCTACTGTCTCAGTCATAGAGAGGAAAGCAGTAACAAGAATATTCAGGGATAGAATTAGGATATTTATGACAATAAAAATAATATGCTGGTGATATGCAAAGCATTAGATGAAGTTTGTTGTTTTATAAACTGGATATAGTATCACTAATAATGTGGGCTATTTTTTCCTCCCTGTTTTATTCTTCATTATTTTACAAAACAATACATGGGTCATGAAGATGTGACTAAAAACTAATATGACTGAATTTAGATAATTAGTTTAATAAATATGTTTAGAGGGACTACTATATGTCAGGCACAGGACTAGGAATAAGAAATTCAAAAGTAACAAAAGACACATCTTTGTTCTTATATATCTAAAAGTACACCTATTGTAAAGTTTAAGCATATACGCAAACTCATCAAAAGTCCTGGCTTTGGTGACGTGTTTATATGGTCATATATTTTGTAGAATTTGCACAATTAAAATACTTTAAATGCATTTGATGAGAACCTATGTGCCTTTATACTTCAGCTCTCCTACTACACACTTCTCCCAAGAGGAGTGGCACTGAAGTTGCCAGGGGCATTTGGGAGATTCAGCTAAGGGAAATTAGTGTTGAGGGGCAAGGGTGGTAGGGTAGAGAGAGATGAGGAGGGGGAGGGGGAGGGTGAAAAGAGGAGGAGATGAGAGAAGCGAGGTATAGTTTGGATTTAGTGGAATAGATGTGTGTGGTTCACAGTCATTTCTGTGTATGTTCATTCAGGACTAGGTGCCTCAGACTAGAAATGATATATAGAAATACTACTGCCCACTGTGCTAACTCACTGGGTTCCATGATTAAAAGGTACATGTCCATAAACTGTAACGTGCCCATTGGTGCTAAACACTGGAAGCATGTAGATGGTAAAAAAACTAGGTTGTAAATGGTTGGACCCAGAAGTTTTTCTATAAAGAAGTATATAGAGGCATGTTAAGTTTTTAATAAAACTATAATGTTATTTTTCTGAGTATGCAATATTTGTAATATGTATTAAGTTTTAAAATGTCTAATTTGATGTGATTTATTTTCTTATTCTAAATAAATAATCATCTGTATACTTAATTTTCTATTTTTAATTTTGAATTATTTTTATTAAATAGTCCCCCCTCTAATTTATGTATACTTGAGGCTCCACAAAACTGGGATCCATTGCTGTTTACATGTAACAGTTACATGTAAAGACAGGCCAGTAAGCCTACACTTAAGATAAAAGGTTATAAAGGCTAAATAAAAGAACCCAAGGAGTGTATAGAACAAAAATTTTAATTCTTACCTGGGAGAACAGAATAAACTTCTTTGAGGAACTGGTGTTAAAGCTGAGATGTAGAGAATGACTATGAGTTGGCCAAACAAAGTTATGTATGTCTGTGTGTATCTGTGAATCTGTGGGTGAGGGGGTTAGGGGAGAATGACAGGAGGGTGATGGGGGGTGTGCAGCAGGTTACTTTACCTTTAGACACACAGAGTTGGCATAAGATCAGATTTGCATGCATTTCATTCTTGAGGGGGAGAGTGAGAAAACACCAAGACTTTAGGCAGAGAGACAAGACCTTATTTGTCTTTCAAAACCATTACTTTCCTCTAGGGCAGATGTCCTTAATTCTCTAGCAGCAATTTTTAAGGAACAGTTTTAGAATTCAGGGCACTTAGTGAAGGAAGGCTCCTCACAGTAGTGAATGGTACCTGGGAATCCATTCTAAATACCAACATAATCTATAATCTAGGCCACACACATGGTTCTTCCTATATCCAGTCATTTCTCAGTTAGTCAGTTTCCTACACTGAGAGTTAGAAATCAAAGGCTGATATGTACCTTTCCTACTATTTGATTTGTTCTGTAAGCTTGACAAGTCATTTTTATTCTTCGAACTTCAGTTTCCTTAACCTTTACAATGGGGGTAAAAATTCTTTCTAGGATGTTTTGAGAACAAGAGTATCTTATAAAATAATCTGGGGTAGAAGTGCTCAGCATAAAGTAGATGGCCAATAAATTTCACCGGAATATGCATTTATAATTTCTATGATAATGAAGTATTATCTATAGCTCCTCTCTGATATTCTTGTTGAGGTAGTAATCTTTGGAGAATGCCTCTCAGAGGATTTTTCCCCCTAAATATGGAATGTCTTTTTGACTATTAAAAAATTGAATAATGCTTGGGATTCCAATAAGAGAGTAATTTTGACAGGTCACTGAAAGCTTATTTTATATCCCTTGTGAGAATACTTCAATATTTACTTAGTATTCAGAGATGTTTGGGACCATAACTTCTGCAAGATGCTTTTCAAGTATAGCATCATCCTGGATGCAGTTTTGAGAAATTAATTGTATATGAATATTTCATGTTACCCTGGTCTTCATACTGATTTATCATGGCCAAAAATGACTTCCCAGAATTCTCAATTTTGTTTTATTTTTAAAGGTACAACAATGGCAGGCAAAGTTTTTGGAATACAGAGTCTTAAATGTGGTTTGGGATAATATTTATCTCCCTAACTCCTACTTCTAGTAGTAGTCTTACTTTGAACATTACTGCTTCAGTAGTCACTTTCCTGGCCCTGAGGGTAAGTTCCTTTTTTGATATTATCTTAGTTTTCTGTATCTTCTCACTCATTGTCTATTATTATGTCTTTGTTGTTAAATATGTGTCTGTCTAATATATAAGCTTGGAGAGTGCAAAGTGAATCTGACCTATTAAATACTATATCCCCTTCACTTCTGGCAGTTCCTGGCATTTAACAGATATCCAATGAATATTTAGTAAATGAAGGAATGAATGAGTGTATGAATGAACATTTAGTTAAGAATTAAGATCACAATCAGAAAGAATAGTCACAGATTTTTTAAGAGTCCATTTAGAAATAAAAATGTTCTTCTAATTCTAACGTGGAGGAAACTTTGGGAGATGCTTCAATTCAGTAAATTATGGAGAAATAAACACAAAAGCAATATTGATTTTATAAGGCTGTCCTGTTTTAAAAACAAAACATACTGTGTATAACTTGGTTTGCTCATAAAATTTTAGCACTTAGTTTACTAAATTGAAAAGCAGAGTTTATATATACAAGTAAATATTTACAAATTTAATTTACTTTGAAATATTTGTCATCTTTGATACACGTTCAGTCTTAAGCTGCTGACCTTTAAAAAAAAGCAACACTCTTATCATTTGTTGGATAATGACATACAAGAGAAAATTTGAGATTAGAAAAAAAATCCTCTATGGAACAGTAAGAAAAGATGGTATTATTAGTATGGCTGGCCTGGAATCCTGTAGTGACAGACACAAAAAGGGAAAAGAGGAACAAAGGAAACAAATTTACCTTATTGAGCATTTATCAGGAGCCAGTCCCTAAGCTGGGTACTTTTCATGGATTATTTCATTTAATTTTCATAACAAGAATTTGAGGGTGATAGATTATTCTCATTTTTTTTTT
>CM053510.1:44915252-44942167 GCA_028627145.1 Eidolon dupreanum | reverse complement strand
CTCCAACATTTGTCCTGTTGATTATAGCTATTCCAACAGGTGTGAGATGGTATCTCATTGTGGTTTTGATTTGCATTTCCCTGATAGCTAGCGATGTTGAGCATCCTTTCATATGTTTGTTGGCCATTCATATGTCTTATTGGGAGAAGTGTCTGTTCAGGTCCTTGGCTCATTTTTTCACTGGATTGTTTGTTTGTTTGTTTGTTTTTTTGCTGTTGTTGAGTTGTATGAGTTCTTTGTATATTTGGATATTAGGCCCTTATCGGAGGCATTGCTTGCAAATATATTTTCCCATTCAGATGGTGGTCTCTTTACCTTACTGACGATTTCTCAAATGTAAGGGGAATAAAAGTAAAAATAAATGAATGGGACCACATCAAACTAAAAGCTTCTGCACAGCAAAATAAACCATCAGTGAGGTGAAGTAGATGCTTTTAAAATTAGAATTGAATATCAGTTTCTTGTGTGTAGTCTTTAATAGAGGTAGAATACACTATTCTTGATACAGAAATCCTTTTACTGTGTATTGTTCCACATATGATCTCCACGCACACACCTCATGATGCACTGATAATATTGTATCTAGGGTAGTCAGTCACTCACTCTCTTCAAGTAAATACAATTTGGTATGGATCTCATACATGCTGATGCATTTGTCGTTTTCTAATACATTAGAGTTTCCTGAAGAATAACCTCCATGGGCTAACCTGGGTTAATTGGTAACTTTTTAGAAATCCCAGGTTACATACAGATGGATTTAGCACTATGTAGTGTTGATCTCTTAAAAAGGAGAAGAAGGCCTATATACTGTCAACTAGAAGAAAAGGAAAGTATAGACCTGCCACCTACTGTGTTCCTTCTTCCTTAGTGAAAAAGATTTTTACAAGTCCCCCCATACTCTCTTTTGGTTTCTCCTGGTCCTAAGCTAATTGCCTGACAACCCTTGCTCCATTTCCAGAATGTGCTGGAGACCCATAGATGCTCCTTGTGGTTTCCTCCCAACAGTCTTTATATAATGCCTGCTGAAGCAGTGGCTCTGTATTCAAAACTCAGAATTATCTTTATACTGTTTCTCTCATTTTTACCTGAGACTGAAGCAAAATTACTATTCTATTTGTTGTAGCTTTTAAATCAGAACAGCAATACTTTCATTCTGGCTTTGATTTCCCATAGTGAAAAACAAATTTAGAGTAAGATTTTCTCTTACATTGGCTGTGTTTTCCTCTCAAACGTTAGTTAATAACAAATTAAAATTTAAGAAATAGTCACTAAAATATTCTTAATTATAACTTGAATTATGTATTTTAATAACGAATTGGGAAAACATGGGATTTATATATTTTTTAAACAGAATCTCTAACAAACGTGTGTGTGTGTGTGTGTGTGTGTGTGTGTGTGTGTGTGTGTTTGTGCGATTTATACATAAATTATTATGTAGAATGTTACTATTGAGGTTTGGGAAAAGACAAAAATAGGAATCTAAATAAGTCATATAAATATGATTACTTAAAGTTAATCGATATCATATAATTATTTTTTAATTCCTTCTTAATGTTATATTGTAAACAAAAATGTTATAACCTCTATCTTTTACAGATGAGAAAGCTAAGGTCTTAAACATTCAAGTAGCTTTCTTGGGGATAAGTTTTGATTAAGCAAAGGTTGTCAATTCAACTGTATTTACTACATCTCTTTGAAAAGTTATGAATGAATTAATCAACAATTGACATGGCTAAGCATCATTATACAGATATTCACAAGACTTGCTTTGCTAAATAAAACCTTATTGTTCTTTGGTTAGAGAAAAATAGTCTGATTTATAAATGTAAACACATTTTTGAGGCTACAGACATCAACTTTATCTCTCAAAGAGGTGATATTGTTCTGGAAAGCATTATTTTATACCAACTCCTCATTCTGTAATTATGGCTCTACCATTATTGGCTGTATGACATTGGAAAATTCACTTCATCTCCCTGATCCTCTGAAAAAAGTAATTCTTTGTTTCCTAACTACTGCCTTCAAGTGTTATAAAGTACAAATGAACATGACACATGAATGTGTGCTGACATTATTTAGACAGCATACAAGACATAAGGGATCCTTACCACCTCTTTGTCCTGGATTAGAATCCTTGCTCTGATAGTCACTGCCTCTGTGACCATGTGCTACCGAGCTCAGAAAAACAGGTTATTGAATCTCAATGTCATAGAAATGAACAGTGAACTCAGAATAAATTTTGAGTAGATAGAGTTTGAGTAGATGGGAGAAGGAGGGGGAGAGGGATGGGGAGGGGAAGGGAAGAGAGAAGGGAAAAGAGAGAGGGAGTATAAAGAAAAAAAAAAAAACAAAAAAACAACCAAAAAAAAAAACACATGCTCCCTGAAGGCTTTATGTTGACAAGATTATATAGGCCATCAAAAGTGAGAAAGGGTTCAGGAATGAGATACGATTCTTGGTCCTGTGATGTCTGCCACATAGTCACTGGTTTCTAGGTGGTCACAAGATGTTCTTTCCTATGGTTAATGGTCTCTGCTGAGGTCCTACAAAACAAAGGCTTTATGCAAACATGTTGATAAGCCTTTGTATTTTAAATGCCAGTCCTAAATTGCAGACTTAAGACAAAGATTTCTTTCTCAAAAGTCGTGGGCACTGAGTTAAACTTTAACTAGATTGTCAGTCAAGAGGGAAGGAGTCAGGCCACAATTAAAAATGAAAAATGAAGTTTCGGTATTAGACAAGACAGGGTCACCTTTCTTTTAGCTATTGTATACGAGCTCACGTGGAGAGACACTTACCTTTGAAGACTTATTTTCTTCATCTGTGAAATGGCTACTTTGACCTTGCAGGAATACTGTGAGAATGATGCCTGATGAGAAATATGCTCCAATCCTCTGAGGTTGATTAACATGGTAAATGAAAGAGAGCAAGTCTGTAAGCTATCCTATGGCAAACCACTGTCAGTCACATCTTTTTTTGTTGTTGTTGTTCTATCTTTTCAAGCAAAAATAAAGCATACCCAGCCTTTGGCTTACAGTAATAACCAAATTCATGATATTTAAGCATATTTCTTACCTCATGAGGCAGCTAAATTATCCTTTGAAAATAAAGACCTTTCACCACTGGTTATTCTTAGTTGTTACCATGACATTACTCTCTTTCTCAAACCATCGCTCTTTAGCATTTAGTGATAACATTTGAGAACATCATTATAACACCTGTCACTGTGGAGGAAAAAATTCTATAAAATTAATAGGTAAGTAGTCAAGGATTCAAATTATTGTTTTGTATAAACACCTCAGGTAGCTGTAAGGGATACAGATGGACAAATAGATTGCCAATTATAATTTCTGTAAGTGAACAAACAAACCACCATCACCACTACCACCAACAACAACAGCAATTAATTCCTGCATCATCTGTCATAACAATTTTGTATCTCTCTCAGTGAACATTTGATTTAGACAGTTATCAGAATTAATTTGCATTATTTACAAGGGATCTAAGGGGTTGAGTTGCATCATTTACATGTCAGCTGCCCTCATTTGCTATTTCAAATTATAAATGATCTGTATTCTTAGAGAAACATAAATGAGAACTACCTTACGACCTGAAAAAACTCATTACTGCATGTATATGTAACTACCTCTCAAAGAACTTTCACCATTTCCCCAAATCTTTCTAGATATGAGAGTTGGCAACTATTATGTGAAAATTCTTTAGTTAACATACAGAATGAGAAACACCTCTGTGATTGGAAAATGATAATTTATTGTTCCTCAAAGAAGGCACTATTGACATTTTGGGCATGGATAATTCTTCCTTTTGTGATGTTCTAGCAATTCAAGGATGTGTAGCATCTCTACCTTCAATGCTTTGAGACAACCACAAAATACTCTCCACATTTCTATATGCTGTCTAGAGGGTGTTACTGTCCCTGGTTGAGAACTACTAAGATAAAGCATGGAAAGGCTCATCTGGACACTAAGAGCCCATCTTAAGAATCAGAAGGATCTGGATTTGACCCAACCTCATGCACTTTTTCGCTCTATAAGCTTGGTTATTTAAACTTCCTGCGCCTCAGTTTTATCTGCAAGATGCAGATAATAATGCCTTCTGGGAGAATTAATAACTTAATGTTAGTAAAGTCCTTAGCACAATGTTTCATATATAAAAAGTGCTCATTTAAAGAGTAGCTGACTTGTACATACTTTGCCAAATGTGTCTTAGTCAAAATTCATTTTGACTTAAAAAATAGTAGCTGGTGTGGTCAACCATGATGGTAGTAGTTGTGGAAGAAATGGTGTTGCTCATAGCTATGGTGCACTTAAGAGAAGCAGTAGGTGAGGTGCTTAAGATGTTACCTATAGTGCCATATTGCTTGAATTGGAATTCTAGTGCCACTATGTTCTAGCTGTATTACTTGGGCCAATTCCTTATGCTCCCTAAGCTTTAATTTCTTTATGTAAAATAAAACAGTAATAATGCATAGCTTAGTAGATTTTTATATATAAAATGAATAAGTATAAATGCTACAAAGTGAATATGACTTAGAGATGTCTGTGAATTCAGTGGAGACAGAAGGAGAGGAATAAATCACCAGACACTCTGCTTCCAAAATCTTAAGCAACATTAGCTTTTGTCCTGGCAGAAGAGCTTGGTATTTAAGATGTATTCCAGGGTCTACCCAAGGTAATTAGTTCTCAGAACACCATGATTATTACAAGACTTTCTTTAAAATATGGTCCAACAATATGAAGGAGGCAGAGCTTGTGTGAAATCCTGAAGAGGAAAGAATAAAGCTGTTAATAGTTTAACTTCAACACCCTCAGTCACCTATATTTCAACTTATACAGAAAAAAAAAAATCATCAGAATGTTTGTAACGTTAACTAGCAGGACTAATAAAGTATGTAAGTCACATTTGCTCATTTTTTCTCCTGATCATAAAGGGTGGTGTTCTTTATTTTGATTTTCTATATAATCCTCAAACTTAATGTTCCAGTATGAATATTAAAAGACAACTGGGAATTGGTTTTTCAAATGAGAATTTAAGCTATCTGGTTATTCCATACTGAATTTGCAATACCTACTAATAAATGTGTTGTTGATTATCATTATATTATGTTGCTTCTCAGAAAATATAATTGCTAACAGATAGAAAGGTGATATCCTAAATAGGCAGGGTTTCTTTTAACATCTAGTCAGTATTTTTCTACCTTAGATCAATTTTTATGAAAGTAATGACATGGTATTTCAAAAGGGTGATTTCATTTCTCTTCAGATTTCATTTGTTTATTGAATGACTACCTAATCTGGGCTACATGCCTGATCTAGCCATGTTGAAGATATGGACATAAGTGAAATTGTTTACACCCACAAAGTGATTTGGAAGAATCATATATTTGGTAAATATACTACACAGGGAAAAACACAATAGAGAAAGGAAACAGTGGGAGGTACAAGATGGAGTCAGAATGATAGAGATGGTGATATCTTAAGATAAGTCTTGCAATATCATTTATATGAGTAACTCAGAAAAAATCAGGAAATTTCAAAGCTAGAAATTAATCTTTCTAGCCTTATTTCCTACTACTTCCTAGTACATTAACACAAGTGTTCTTTAGAAAGAATATGAGAAAATGTAGATTTTCCAGTTACACATATAATGGTATAGTTCCTCTTGACCACTCCTAGTGGTTTGGCCTTTTGTACATTTTTGTACTTTCTTTATTTACAGTTTCTTTATCTGTAAAATGAAGAGGGTAAAATGCCCCTTAATGTAATAAATGCAGTGATTCCTACAAAAGAAATAACTATCAAATAAGTATGTATTAATTATTAGCTATAAGTATCTTATGGTCAATAGTTTTTCTATTTTGTAGTTTATTATGAACACACTTATTTTCTACTGTTAAGTTATTGCTCATTATATTTTGCTTTTTTGAAATGCACATACTTCCTTATTTATACTTACTAAAATACAAGGTCTTGAATGTTACCTTCTTCATTGCCTTTTCAGATTTCTTTCAAATGTATGAATGTAATACAATCGTTTGTGACTATGTTACATTTTTTCCTCCCCTAAACAGTAGCTTTTGAGGACCAGAGTGTGTCTTATTATTCAACATAGTACATTACAAGCTAGTTGAAAAATATAACCTCAGTACTAATTTATTAAAATAAATTAAGCCATAGACAGTTATTGAGTTTTGTTCATTCGAATTTTGTATATCCTGCTTTTTCATGCACTGTACCTTGAGACCCTCTAAATAATTTTTATGTACAACATCGAAGTACATCAGCTTAGAAAGAACACGTCAGTCTACCCAACAAATGGCTTGACCTACAAGTCAGCAGTTTCGTTTATATGCATCACCACCTCTACTTGTAAAGCAATATTCATTTGTGGAAATATTTTAATATCTTATTCACTTTGTCTCTATTACTTCACACAAATAGATAAAACAGATAAAATAAAATTGCTTATAATGATGAGGAGAAGCATAGGTTTCATAAACTCAGTACAGTTAAGGAAGGCAAGATGAAGATCATTAGGCTTAACTCAACTTTAGCTTCTATCAGGCACTCGTTGGCCTTAAACTCAATCAACTGTGTGTCCGATTATGAAGGAAACAAATAAAAATAAAGTGCAAAATGCTAGAAATATACATTAAACAATGTGCCTAAAAGATGAATTGCCATTAGAGATTTCAAAATTGGTTTTTGCAAATTGGGACTGGAATACTTATTAGACTCTGTTTAATTTTTTGTTTGTCTTTTGAACATTTGTCATGATAGAAATTTGGAGATTGACTATTTTTTTTTCCTTTTAACAAAACAACATATTAAATTTATGTAAACATCAAATTGCTGATATTTAAAGCTATAAAGAATATCTTGCATCCCCAAATTTTATTTTCTCTTATATTATAATTATAACACTATGTGTCGGCTTTGCTAATTTTATAAAGAAAATTTCAGTTAGTTAAATTGTTTAATAAATCATTTTTCTCTCTTCTAAGTTATCTCAGTTATGGATAGAAAAGTAAAACTCAAGAACTTTTAATTTAATAGAGGATTATAGTCATTAACTCAAATCTCTTGAATTTTTTTATTATATGATTATTATCAGAAATTCAGTATCTATGTATTTCTGCAATGCCTTTTTTATTATTAACTTACATGTCTTGATTAAAAATCCTAGACTGTCTTTGGAAAAGAAGTTAGATTCCCTTCATAAATTCTGTCATTCAAAAGTATAAATTTTGTCTAAATTTGTAGGATGCAAGGTAGATATCTGATGGTAGATAGTGCTTTACATACTTTAATGTAAATGTGAATCACCTGGAAATTTTTTTAGAGTACAGCTTCTGATTTAGCAAATCTGAGTTAAAGCCTGAGACTCTGCATTTTCTTACAAATTCTCAGATGCTATTGCTGCTGCTAACGATGATCTAGACCAGACTTTAATAGCAACTGGGTAGAGCACCAAATATATAGTTAGAAAATTTGGATGCAAATAATACGGCTACCATTTACTAGCTATACATATAAGGGTAAGTCACACCCACCCATCTCCTTCATCTCTACTGCTCTGACACTGGTCCAGAACACCATCCTTTCAACAACTACATAGGTTCTTGTTTTCTCAGCATCCAAATTTGCCTCTCTCTTCAATCTACTCTCCAGACCACAATAAAAGTAATCTGTTATAAAAACATTAGCCTTATTCTAGCACTACAACCCAAACCTTCTTTAACAGCCTTTAATGACTTGCCTCAACAAGATGAAATTCCAAATTATAAGCATAACCCATGAAGCCCCCAGGTCAGCTCCTGCCTACCTCTCTCACTTCGTTTACCTCTCCATTCCCATTGTTATAAGGCTCCATCATATGGGCTCTTCCTTTGTTGGCTGATCCCAGGCCAGCAGAAATCTGTAATCTAGAAACTGGTAAGAAATGCAGATCCTCAAATCTCACCCCTGAAACTCTCTTCCTTGGACAGGGACTCTCCCATAAGGGTGGGACTATCCGTTGTGTTTCTTTCTGCTTCTCCAGGACTCAAAAAACTGCCTGCACAGTGTAGGTGCCCAGTAAAAAGTCTGAGTAAAAGAGAATAAATCATTTTAACCTCTATATTATCTATTTCTTTATCTGTAAAGTAGACAAATACTACCTTCCTCTCGGGTTACTTCAGATTCATTAACATATATGAAAATAGGAAACAATGCCTACTTTAAAGATATTCCATTTCATAAATCATTTTTACATCATTCTCTCAATGATGCCTAGACTGTTTGCTTTTACTAAAATGGACAATTACTATTTATAACTTTGTTCATTAAGTCACACACTCACATGCATAATATGAGGCGTTTGCTAACACTGTTGCTTCTACTTGGAATACTGTTCCCTTGATCTGGAGGTCTAGATCATATTCTAAAAGCTTTTATAGTCATCTTCTTCTAGCTTCTGGTGGACCTTGAACTTTCCTCTTTCAAACACTTGTAACATGAAAAATAATAAATGCTTTTTTGTAGTTCAAAAGTAACAGGTTCATTATAGAAAATATTAAAAATGCACTGATATATAAAATTAAAACCTTATTAGTTTCCACTGTAATCATAAGTTTTTATGACCATGCAATCTCTCAAACTGTTCCTTTAAATTGCAAAAAAATGCTATAGATAAATTAATCTGACAGTTTCAAATTATGTAGGTAAGAACTTTTGATCATATCAGTCAGTTGATATTGTGTCCTATTAACACAAATTTTCCTAACATATTATAAAGATGTATATGAAATTAAATTCATTTTGTAAATATTTTTTTAAGTAGTAATTAAACAGCACAAGTAGTTTGGATATAAAATTATATTGCAATTAGGTAACAGAGTAAAGACTGAGTTCTGTAAGAACATTTGGTCTACAGTAGATTTCCTGTGTATTCTCTGAGCCACTTTCAGCTTTGCTCCCAAGGGAACATCTAAATGCACACAGCTACTTCCTCTTGCTATTGTCGAACCAATTAAATTAATTTGTTGTAAATAACATTGTCTACTGCTTTGCACTGCACTAGATTAGATTCTCTCTAAATCTTCCTGGGTTTCACTCTGTAATGTGGATGGCACTTTGAATTTTCGTGGCAAGAACTGCAGTTTTCCTTTGCTTATATAAAAGATGGATAGTGAGTACTCCTACGAAATGGAGCTTTCTCAGAACCTGCAAATACTTTGGGAGACTGCTGCACATATTTCCTCACACTTTAGTATCATTTAAGACAGGAAGAAATTTAAAGAATATAGAGATTATTTAGCAGTATTTGTATACCTCTAACTTTCAGAATTTTTTCAGGTGTCCATCAGGGAGAAGGAATTTTATGTAGAGGCAAGATGTTACAAAATGGGATAGGAAAGTGTAGTTGGATGGAATAATCTAATTTAGTTTTATGTATTGTGTGCCATAACGCCAACTTATCTGTTCACTAAAAGAACATTTATGAGAACTACTCTAAAACAGGTCTTGTGGAGGATACCTAAGATACCTAGCCTAGATAGATACATAGATAGATAGATAAAAATGTAAAAATATTTCTTTTCAAGAATATAAATATATGTGTATATATAAGTAAAATATATATTTAAAGATGTATAAATTTTAAATGTGCATATATATTTAAAGAAATAAGACAAGTCATTTGGTTATAAAATTGCAATTTCTAGTTTCAGTATGTATGTGCAGAGGAGAGGAAAATGTAAAGAGAAGGGATGTTGGGGGTCGAGTTGAATTATCTTGAGACCAGAATACTTATTTTGAAGTGAAAAGTCACAGTATTAAAAGCCTTAGTAGTAAGCAAGGATCTGATATATGAGGGCCTTCTAAAATATAGTATAGAATTTTGACATTTTGCTATTGGCCTCAGGGAAGAATTGTGGAGTTTGTCACCCAGGATGCTGTCATTGAGTAGTCTGGCCATATCAGAGTAGAAATTTGTGAGTAAAATATGGTCTCACTAAAGTTCATAGACTTTGCATGCTTGTGTTTCTATTCTGTTTGTATTCTGTAATTGGCAAAGGCAGTATCTCTACACTCTAGGAGCTGATGTCTTGCATTATTGTAGAAGGTCTGAGGGAATGAGAAATACGAGGACTGCATTTGAACACTGACTTTGACATTAACTAGCTATGTGGCTTGAGCCACATCTCTTGTCTTAGGGTTTTAGTCTATCTGCAAAGCAAGAAGGAGAGTGCTGTTGGAATAAATGACATGAAAGCTTCTTATAATATTCACCTTCTTTGATCCCTTATGACTACCACTGACAGCTCTTGCCTTTTGTCTTTCTGAAGATAATCCAATCTAATATTAATCCCAGGTAATATAAAACCAAAACTGTGATTAAACAGGATTTTGATGTATGCTTTTACTTAGAATCAAAGTTAAAAGGGAGAAAAATGTTACATGTTGTTTCTATAAGCTTTTGAAGATTGGGGCCCTATGTTTGTTGTTTTTAAAGCTTTCAGTACTATTTAAAATTAAATAAGCCAATGCCTGTTTAGCATTTGTAATAGTGCTCAGCACATAATAAGATCCCATTAAAAATAATCTTCCTGACAGATTTATAAATGAGCTATGAATAAGTCCAAGTTAGTATGGAAACTACATAATACAGTGTGCCCTCAAAAATGCTGATTGCTGTTCACCTTATAGATCTTTCTCAACCTGCAATATCTATGTTACTATTTGGCTGTGCTTTTGGGGCGCTCTCCTCTTGAACCTGATCCATTTTACACTGCAAATAGCCGAGTTTCAAAAATGGACAGAAGAATCAGTCTAAAGATTTTTGTTGTTATTTTTGTAGAACTTGAGTTTATTACACTGGAAGTCCCAGAAGAGCTAGCGCTAGTGAAGATATGGGCCCCGAGCTCAGGGGTCATCTTGCTTTTATAAGGTTTATCTGTGTAGTTACAGTTGGCATGAGCTTCTCAAATTATGTTAAACATCAGGGAGGGAAAAAAAAAAGAGCTTTTTAGAAGAAAATGGAAATAATGAACTCTACTTGATAGTCTCAATATTTTTGACAAGGATCTTTCTGGTCCATGAATGAGGAAGACAGAAAAATGGATATCAAGGTATCTGAGGAGGAGTTAGTTCATTCTCTGCTTTTCCACTTAGTACACAGCATTCTCAGCCAGGGAAGAAGTAGTTTTTATTACAATGGCCAGAGCCCTTGCTAGACATGGATGAAGACTGGACAGAAAATAAGGAAGGCGGACAAACATCTTAGAAGAGAAAAATAATCAATTAAGGAATAAGAAAGATACATTTAAAAATTGGATGATAAAATTAGCTTATATTTAACTAATGCAGTCATTTAAAAGTTTTGGAAAGAATCTGTGCTTACTGCCTGCTCTGTAAAACCCTTGGATATTAGAACTATACTATTGGCTTTGCTTTCACCTGGGCTAGAGTATGAATTCTGGATCTCTTGTCAGTCACTACTTGTACAGTCTGAAGAAAACTAATTAACACTCCTGAACTTTACCTTTCTCATTTTAAAATGAAGATATAAAACCCTACTTGCAGAGTCATGCTGAGAGTTAAATGGGATAACAACTACGACCTTGCCTAACAGTACCCTTTGTTTAGTTGGTAATAATTTAATTTCAATCGCCCTCATATCAGAGGCTCTGTGCCTTGACAGTTCCATTTCATTCTTCACTTCTCAGTATTTCCATGTCTAAAATGAACTTTGGAATGAGATCATTTTTTAAATTTATTACAGCTCTCACATTCTACTTTTTAACATCTTCCTATGACAGTAATCCCTATGAATGTTTGCATGATAAGTGGAACTACCAGTGTTCTTATTTAAAACAAACACACACACAAAATGTGAAAATGTGGAAATGTCAGATGTCCTGCTAGTGAATGGGAAGAAGTCTGAGGGCCAAGAGGGCAGTGACAAGCAATGTGAACCTTACCTAATTGCCTTACCTATCATTTGCCTTTTCTTTGTATCTATAACCCAAGCTATTCCCTCCTCAAAGACCCTGAAGCCAGTACTAAGAATAAAGAATTTAGTACATGCCAGTTACTTTATGCTGTAAAATCTTGGACATTTTTGCTTTACCCTAGCTATTTCTATATGTTGGTATTAGGAGTAGAGGATAATTCTAATATCTGCTTGCCCCTTCTTATTTTAAAGTCCTTATTCATTAATGAAACCTTGGCACCAGGAAAAGATGTAGCTTTTCTAATTTGACTCGTGCTGCTTTTTCTTGGTCATATAATTTTCCTCTAAAATAATATTAATGGGTCTCATATACATTCAGCTTCCCAATCAGGTCCTTTAAAATGCTCTCAGACCAGAAATCATGATGTTAGTTGACCTCCACCAAGCACAACATCCTGCTTCATAATGGGTAGAAATTTCTTGCAGTTATGTTTACTTATATAATAGACTCTCTCTGGTATTTGATGATTTAACATATTCTTCTTCATTTCCATAACTATATTATGAGTACTTGGAAGACATATACTAAGATCCTATGTCTTTTTCTTCTTTGTTTCTACTGTTTGACACAGGAGATGCTTGATTCTGAGGAACTATGGTAGGCAATTGTGGTGAGATATATAGGAAAGTAAGACATAGAGTCTATCTTCAACTAACTCACAGTTTAGCTAACAGAACAGGGAGGTGAGGAAATATTAGACATTTAAAAAATAAATACTATTTAAACACATGAGCAAGCTTCTAGCACTGAGTATAGTGACCAGAGCATAGTAGTCACTCACAATAAGTATGGAGAGCAAAACTGAACTTAAAAGCCAAACATAAAGGGGGTAAGTCATTTTTTCTCAGGAAAAGGTAGGGTTACCACCTAAATGAGGTGGTATTTGAGATAGATTTTGAAAAGCGAGTTTGATAATTTTAACTTTGTTGAAGTTAGTGCCTGTTCACACTATTTGAGTAACTCTTTGGAATCCTAGTGAGGCCACTGTGGCTTGAGCTTCATTCTTTCCTCCATGCTTTCAAGGAGATCTGAAGAAAGCAGAGGAAATAATTACAAAACCAAGTTGAAAATGTAGGCAACAGTCAGATCATAGAGAACTTTGCATGCTGTGTTTAACTTTGAGAAGTATAACTTTATTGAAAATCTAGCCTGTTGCTTTTGCTATTAATTCTTTGTTTTAAGTTTGAATTTGTCATGAAGCATTCAAGTCATGCTCACTTCCAGCTAAAGATATTCATATAAAAACAAAAGAACAATAGAGTAAAAGGTCCCCATTATAAACCCGTGGTCTCTAAAGTTGACAATTTTCATTAGAATTTCAGAGAAATAAGGTCAGGGTCACACCACAGGGACCTAAAAAGGCCTCCTGAGAGTTACATACAAAAAATATAGACACAGATATTTTAATTTTTAACTAAAACCCTGTGATAGCCCCTTCCATAAAATTAAAATTTCAAAGAGATTTATGCCATTCAATAAGTCAGATATTAATATAGATCATCTAAGCATAATTTGTAGGAAATAGAACCAATCTGTAAGAGAGATACCCAAATAAAAGAACACTGAGCCAAAAAACAGTCTGATATCTAAAATCGAAAGTTCAACTATGGATGCCTGCAACCTGAAACCAGGGCGGTGGGGAGAGGAGAGAGAGAGAGAGAGAGAGAGAGCGAGAGCGAGCACGCACACGCAAAATAAAAGAAACAAACAAACAAACAAAAAATACAGAATTTTAAACCAAAATATTGGGTTAATAACTTACCTCTGTAACTTTACTATTTGTGTGAACTTGGGCAGGTCATATAGCCTAATCTGGCCATAATATGTGGAATCATTGCCATTTGGTTTATGTCCTTCACAGTTTTCTTTTTAATGAAAATTCAGCGACATACAGTAAAACCCCTTATAAACTCTAAAATCCTATTTAAATGCATTCTTTAAATTTAGCTATGTGCCTTTATGATTCAACACAAAAATTAATATACAAGCTATTTTTTTCAGAGCACCTTTGTTGTGGGAAGTGAAGGCTAGGATATTGTACTAGATAGCTTTGTTATGAACAGCTATGAGTTCTTTAAAACACATATAGTGTTTTATCTGCCGTGAGTTTATAGTGCACTGGAACTTTCAAGTATGGCCCCTTTGTTTACATTTCATAAGTAATGTATATTCTGTCTTGGCATTGAGGAATTGCCATGATCCTAATAGTTCTGATTAAGTATCCTTGCCAAATCAAGTACAAAAGAGTCTAAACTTGTTTTCCCATTTCCTGCTCAAGTAAAAGGGAAAAAAATGACCCACTTAAGATTGGAATAATACTATATTCCCCCCAACTTACAGATGAATAGATCTGTAATGAAGTGCAATTTTTCTCAGAGAATAAACTCCAATGAATGGAAAATTGGGGTTACAGCTTGTGCATTGCAAAGTAATAGTCACTTAAGTGTTGAATACAGCCAAAGGACAATTTGAAAAGATGAAGAACATTGAAACAAGAAACTGGAAATCTGACAAAGGTGAAAGGGGATACACTGGAAGCTTTATTGAATGGTGATTGCAAGTAACAGCAAAATAATGATTCAGTTCTACAAGATGGAAGGGGTTGAAAGGGCAAAGTGCTTCTGGTTCATGTCTAGACAATGGATTGTATAAACCATGGTCCAATGAGTGACCTCACAGGCGTAAAAAAATAATAAAAAAAAAATAAATAAATAGATAGATAGATAGATAGATAGATAGAATGAATTGATGAAAATAGACAAAGTAATTTCAAAAATTAACAACCTAGCATAGAAAACTCAAGATCAAAACAAATTCAGGCTCCAAATATACATACTTAGGGTGCTCCAATGTTCTGAAAACACTTTATTTTCAGATCATTTATTTATGCAACTAACATTTATTAAGTACTTACCAGGCATAGGAAGAAAAATGAATAACCTATCTTCTTTGCTCATGGAACTTCAAACTAATGATTTTTGTTCACCTTATTCCAATGAAACACATAATTCTTTGTTACTGAGATTACTAGTAGGCTGAACCATAGTACACTGCCATTTTTGTAGGTCAAAAACATTTAAGTATTGGCAATTTTAAAAAGTTCAGCCTAATATTATCTTATAACCTTTTTTTTTGAATGGTAGAAGCATTTTAAGTAAATATTCTTTGCCCTAAGAATAATTTTTATTCCACATAACCAGCACTTTTTTCTCCTTTGATTTAAAAGTGAATCTCTCCCCTTTACTATTCCCTTAAAACTCAGTTAAAATCTCCAAATTAAATAGTTTCATTATATATAGGATGCAATTGTGGTTGCCCACACATACTACAGGGTCAATGAGGTACAGCACAGACTTCTCAGAATTAATCATTCTATTGAGAATTCCTCATGTCAGGCACAGTTTATAGAAGTCTGGCGGATACCTTAAAGTCAGAATAGCACCTTCATTCTTATACAACCTTGCTCTGTAAGGAAAATTTTACTGAGATTTCATAAATTATATTCTGGAGTCAATCCACACTTCTTTTATCTGAGACTAAAGTCTTCACTCTTAACTGTTGGGCTATATCCCCCTTATCCATTTTATTGCCTGTGATTGGTTTGTACCCCTCCTCCCCACATCACTGAGATAGTTCTCTTGTGGAGACACAAATAATTTTTTTCTTCCACCTTTCTATATTCTTCTGCCTGGCTTAATAGTCAAATTAACATGAGCTTTATACATTATTCTGGAGCTAAGGAAAAGAGGTTGAGGAGAGAGTTGTGGATTGGGATTTCAAAGGGCAAAAAGGCAATTCACATGGAGGTGAAAAATCAAATGTTTGGTGAATAAATGTTTTCTGGGCTATCTTTAACAGTGAGACACAAGGAGGACTGAACAAATAGGCCTTGCTAGGTTCCTCTCATATCTCAAACAATATTTTATATTAAACTAATACTATCTATGATGATGTCTCCCTTCCTGGAGCAGGACATCTATCTAAATTACTTTTAGGCAGTTAGAAGGAAGGTCAAAAGTGTCTTTAGAGTCTTGCTTAAAATAATATCCCATTAGACATAATGAGTGGTAAAACTTTGCTTCCCTTCACTCTAATAAAATGGTATGGCCCTAGACCAGCAGCTTTAGCACCACATATTTATTCTTGAGAAATGCAAACACCAAGCCCCACCCTAAATTTACAAAATTAAAAAAAAAAAAGTTGGGGGAAGGGGCAGTCATTCTGCTTAGCAAGCCTTCATGTGAGTCTCATGTAGCACTGAAGTTTAAGAACCACCGGATCTAAGGCAGTAATTTTTTATCTTGAATGCATAATGGAATCAGCTGGAGAACATCAGGAAGTATTGATGCCTAGGTTCTGGCCCTAGATATCCTGATGATTGGTGAGGGTACAGAATGGGTATTTTTATAAATTCTCCAGGTGTTATGAATGAATAGCTAAGGTTAAAAGTGCTGCTCTACTAAAATTATTAGTTGTTCACATAGTTTCTATGATTACTACCTGTGAAGCCAGGCACTAGACTTCTTATTTTTGGAGGTGGGATTAGGATGTATTTTAGATTTTAGAAAAACTGATTAACTTTTTAGATAAAAATGCTTATCTTCATCTTCTCTTATGCTGAACAGACAGATGTTATATGCCTGCTGGTGGTATGGGGTATTATAGTTATCACCAGCATATACAGCCATGGAAACCTCCAAATAAGGTAAATTATCTCTCTATATATCATTGATTTATCAATCTACCTATTTATCCATCTATCTAAAGTTTATAGAAATAACATCTAAATTACTTAGTGGAGGCGGGATGGGAAGAGTTAGTGGTAGAAAATGTCATGCTAGGGCTACAAGTCCTGCTAAATTGTCTATACAACATCTACCAGTGTGAGACTTAATTCTCAGCTCTTCAGAGATTTGGCATGTGGCTCTACACTGCTTCCTTCTCTGCGAAGGCCTGGATCATTTTAACTTCTCTCTTACCTCCGTTCTCCTGCCATCTCCACGTTCTTGACTCCTCTCTGACCTTCCCTTTGTATTTTAGAAATCCTTGATTCTCCAGCATAGATCATTTTCTCGTTTAACTGTTTTAGCTGATTAGAAAAGAAGGAGAAAAACTTTGACTCTAAGGTTGAAAGATGTAGAAAGGACCTACTAGTGTGACCTTAATTCTGGATGGAAGGTAGATAGTATTGAACAGTTGGTCACTGCCTAATAGTTTGGGGTTGGACGGGAGCTGAAATCTATCCTAGCTCTGAAAACCAAATGATACCCAAAGGTGGTAGGGGTGTAATTTGGGGTGGTAGAGTGAGGGGTATGTGAGTAATTTTTTTTCTCTAATTAGTTAGAAAATCTTGGGGTTAGCAGGGTAGGGGAGAAGTTTTTTTCTTAATTAAAAGGCATCATTAGGTCAGGGAGGCCTTGGTGGCAACTTACTTGGATAATTTTCTTTCTGGATTTTGTATTCTTTTCTAGAAATGATTGATAGCTAACTCCTAGTACAAAGGTCTACCAACTGCAAATAATCAGGCTTATCTATGAATAATAATTATATTTATATTACCCCATTAACAAAGCTTTTAGATATTGTTTTACTAGAGAATGCCACTCTCCTTAAAATAACCGATTCTGTTACCATATTTGTGATGTATTCTGTGTCAGCTTTCCCTTTTCCAATGTCTATACTATTACTTTTTTTTCCCTTGAAATGCATTAGGTAGGGAAAAGGATATTTGGATCACATAGAGAGAGTCTAGGGGAAGCCAGATACTTCCAGACAGAAAGGGAGGAAGGCTCTAGCTTGAAGTTAAGTTAGGGTGATGGGAATGTGAAACCCTTAGTGTGGAGTAACCCACTTAACCATGTTTGTTGTTGAACTTTGAATAAATCATAAGCTTAGAGTCCTGAAGATTTTTTTGTTTAGTCTTTGAATGAAGTTAATGACTTGGTTTGAGATGGGGTTGGGGTGGGGCAGGGCAGGGCACACAAGGGAAATAAAGAATGTCCATGAAATGTAATTTTGAGGCCAGTATTTAGTAAATTTACCCTTCCATCAAAGTAGACTGGAAACATTCACATCTTTCTCCAATATAAAATGTGCATTATTCTCTCAAGGCCAATATGTTTAACACAGATAAAATAACCTTTTCTCTTTGCTTTCTTAGGTCCTCCACTGTAACCTCATGGAAAGCCTTTGCTCAGGGAATTCTTTCCTGTCTGGACTGAGTTGACAAAAAAGATAGGGGAAAATAGACTCTACGCATTCTTTCTTTTTCTTTACCTTTTCAAAAGAATATTTGATGCCTCACTTTGAAATGTCAGACCTTATATAAACTTATCCCATAGTAACTGTAGGTTTTTTTTCTCTAGAAAAAATTCATAGAATTTTTATTATGGGGAAGTGAGAACTCTCTTTTTTTAGCAAAGCTATATCCTCTAACCACCACCTAACTCCACACAATTTCCCATCTTTACCCTGGGGACACCATACTCTAAAGAATGAAAGAATTAGGAGTCAGGGTAAATGTTTAAAGGGAACTTAAAAATAAAAAGCTGTTGCCACGTAACTTAACCTCAGTAATTAAGTTATGGATGCCTTAAGTAAGAGCAGTTACTGCTGAATCAAGAGAATTTTCAATAGTGGGCAAGCTTGGCTTTACATACTTCTGTAAATGGAACAAATGAAATGCTTTGATGCTGAAGGAATATTGAGCTCTTAATTTTCTCTGTGCTATGTTGTTCTTATTGTCTCATTAAACATATTATTAGTAGACAGCTTTTATGCTTATATTTGCCAAGGGTAACAAATTTTTGTTTATACATTCGAGACTTGACAGGCACTTATTAGGGAGTCTTCATAGCAATCACTGTTCACATTTATGTAAAGTTCTCTGAGTCCCTATGTTTTAGGCAGGTATTTCCCAGAATTTGTCTGGATTCATTGACAATAATAGCTAATAATATTGGCAGTAAAGTGCCAGACATAGGACCCTACATTTTTGCTGTATTATTTTTAATCCTTCCAACAATCCTAAGATTTAGATCTTATAAATCTCCATGTCTACTTTTATATCTATATCATAATTCTGTTCAAGCATCAGCAAGATCATTACTCAGGAAGAAGTTAAACTGCATCGAAGTCCAATCATATTTTGCCACTTGCTAGACCCAAGGATGTTAGACTGTGTACTCCAATAAGGCAGGGCCATGTCTGCTGTGCCCTTCAGTTTATTCCCTGTATTCAGCACTGTGTCTGGAGCCCAGTGAATATGCAATAAACATTTTTTGAATGAGTGAATAAATAAAAGATTAAATTGGTTTGCCATATCTGTCAATCAGAAAGGTATAGGATTTAGCCTAGGCTGGGTTCCCAAATCTTTCATAGCTTCCTAGCTGAATGAACTTGGAAGACACTCAAGTCCACTAAATCTCAGTTTTCTCTGGTGAAGAAATGGTTTAGAAAATCAAATGAAAGATGAATATAAAAACATTTAGTAATGTCAGTGTAAATATTAATTGCTATTCCTGTGATATGATTTTCAAAGCCCTGAAAAATGACTTTTTATCTAGATCTGAGATTAAACACTTCCACTTGCTTTTTGGTGCCTAAAATCTAGCAATAGTTTTCACATATTTTTGACTTCTTATCTTGTCTAATTTTAAGAAATATATTTTATGTCAAAACCCAGTCCATACATTTATGAAATTATGATTTAAGCTCTAACAAAATTACCATGAAACAATATTTAAGTCTAAGTTTATATATACAACCATTCTCTGTTCTCTTCTGTTTTATTCTATTTAAATAAAACAGTTTGTGACCTACCAAATTGATTTTAGGATCTATGTTATATTCGAATCCCATTTTTTTGAAAAATATTGTCTTAGGAGAAAGTATCACTCTGACAAATTCTTTCATGCCTTGTTATTGTAAGACTCTTTAACTAAAACTGTGATATTAGGATCGGAATGGGAGAAGTGTGTGTGTTTGTGTATGCTTGTAGTTGGGGCTGACAGTTATGTAGAAGCAGAACCGATTAGAGTTTGTTTGTCTGTCTATCTATCTATCTATCTATCTATCTATCTATCTATCATCTATCTATCTATCTTTCATCTATCTTAGTCAGCTTAGGATGCTATGACAGAAGACTGGTGGCTTAAACAGCATACATTTATTTCTCACAATTCTAGTGGCTGGAAAATCCAAGATCAAGGTACCAGCCTTGTCTGGTGATAGTTTGCATACTGGTTCATAGACAGCCATTTTCTCATCATGTCCTCATAGGGAAGAGGGGCAAGAGAGCCCATTATGAGGGCTCCACCTTCGTGACTTATCACCTCTCAAAGGCCCCATTTTCTAATACCACCACATTGTGGATTAGGATAGCAACATGAAGTTTGGGAGATGAAATATATTCTACCTATCTATCTATACATCCATCCATCCATCTATCCTTCTATCCATCTATCCATCCATTCCTTCAATCTGTCCATTTACCTCAATTTATCTAATTCTGCTCACCTATCTACCTACTATGTACTCTATAAATAACTCTATAATAAATAAATGAGTATAATGCACATGTATGTTTCTTTATGATCCATTTTAGAATAGTTTCCATGAGTTACCTATAGTCAATGACAATACAGACTTCTGAAGAGATTAAAAAGCTTATCTGCTAATATATACATGTTGACAGTGACAGATAAGTGAATAGTGAAAATCTATAAAATTATTTGCATTTTTAATAATTGAGTTTGTAATTTTGTCAAATTATTCTTTATAGAGATCATGTGAATTTTATTCTCATTAAGTATATGAATGCCTATTATTCTATATGATCCTCAACACTGAATTTTTCTATTTTGGCCATTGAATATATTAGAAATTGCATGTCAGTATAATTTAATTTGATTTTTTTTCCTGTTTTTGAATGAGACTGAACATCTTTTCATATGTTTAAGAATCATTTGCATTTTTTGTGCATTACCTTTCTTTTTCTTTTTCCAATCTATTGGTTTTGGATATTTTCTTATTTCTTTATTAAAGATATATTGAAGCCTTATTGAAGCCAATTTTCTATTTTTTCTGATAAGTTGAATATATATTTCCTATTCATTTATTTGCTTATAGTGTTTTTTGCCATGTAGTTAGAGAGCTGAATTAAACATTGTTTTAATGGTTTATGAGTCTTGCATTATCCTTATAAATGCCTTCTGTACCCTGATACTATTTTTAAACAATGCAAGTTTTCAATCAATACTTTTATGGTTTTATTCTCAAAAATATGGTTTTACATGTTTAATTTTTCTTTATTTTGGAATTTAGTTGGATATTAGGAAGCCTAGATATAACAGTATCCTCCTCCCCCACCACCAAGTGCCTATCAAATTGTTGCAGAACTTTTCATTATACTTTATCCTTTTTTTTCATTTATTGCGATCCTATCTGTATTATATGCTAAACTCCAATACATATTTGAGTCTATTTCTCAACTTCCAATCTAAATCAGTGACTTTCTATTTGCCAGTATCACATTGCTTCATTTATTAAAGCTGTGGAATATGTTTCAATATTTAGTAGCATTACACACCTAAACACAAACTTGTTTGCCAAATGATTCTTGTTTCTTCTTTCATATAAAATTTATAACTAGCTTGTTTACTTTCCACCTGAGAAAAAGTTGGGTTTGAAGTTGAAGTTGTATGGTATTTGTCTCATGATGAATTGATAGAGTAACTTAGGAAGGTCAGACATCACTCTGATATTGAAGCTTCCCATCCAAACTCTCTTTATGCCTTTTTGTCTGTTCTTATCATTTTTGGGTACCTCAGGAGTATTTGAAATGTATCTTTGTATAGATATTGACACTTTTTATATTTAATTCTGAGTATTTTATCTATTTTAATGCCATTCTGAAAGGAGTATTTTTCTTTTATTATGTGCTTTAACTAGCTGTTATTTACATACATGAAAGTTATTATTTTATATATAAGACAGTTGTGCCTAGAACATTACAAAAATTATTTCATTTTTGGTAATAATTTTTCCAGATCATTCTCTGAGTTTCCAATTATGCAATCATATTTATTATTTTTCCAAATTTTATACTACACCTCTTTTCTAATTTTCTAAATTGTTGGCTGATATTTCTAAAAAATATTGAATAGTAATTGTGATTATAACTATCATTGTTTGACTCTCTGGATTAGTCAACTAATGCTTTTCTTTTAAGTATAATGTTCTTTGAATTTGAAATAGCTGTACTTTATAAAATCAGTGAAATATTTATATTTAGTTTTAATTAAAAATTTTAAATGCCCTTTTGGCATTGAGAGAAATGCCCATGTAATTTTATTATTTTACTAATGTAAATTATAATGTATTTCTTAATATTGACACATACCTATATTTTTGGAATAAAATAGTTTAAGCCGGTCATTTTGGGGTTTGATATCAATGTATGCTTGCGTCATTAAAATAATGTGAGGTATTTTCTTCTTTTTTTATGCTTTAACAGTTTGTAAATGTCATTGGAATGATTTCTTAGGGATATTGAGCCATTTGCTTATTACTGGCATTAAAAATTAAGCATTTACTTGATTTACGAATGCAGGCAACAGATCTATTAGTGTTAGCTGTTCCTCTGACTTTATCACAAATTGAAATAAAATAATTTTATATCATATTAAATATGTTGCATATATCTTAAGATATCATTTGTACTCACCACTATTTTGAAATTGCTCTAGGTATTAGACCTGCTGCTTGAACTTATTATTTTAGACACTAATAAATATTTATAATTTTATTTCAATATGATTAGTTCTTTATAATTCTATGTATCTATCTTATGCACTTAAAACATTACCATGAAAAGGAATCGTGGGCTTTACCAGATGGTCAGAGATTAAGAGTACAAAAATGGTGAAGAGCCCCTGCTAAACCATTCTGTGATTGTTTGACCCTCTTATATTATTCTGTATTTTCAACTACATTCCACAAGGGACGTATTATTATGGAATAAATGTTCCCAACATCTCATTCAAAGGAAATTTGAGGCATCCACACCTGATAGTAGCTGGCACTGAATTCAGTGAATTCTTCAGCTGGCAGAATAACCAGATGGATTTTAATTGCCCAGTGAAGGGATAATTTTCCCCAAGAAATCCCACACATGCCAATATAGCCTGTGAGCTAGTTTCAAGGCTTCCTCTTTTGCCAACCTTTCAGTCTGCTGCTAACAGTGCTTTTCAAAAGATTCTGTGACAGCATCAAGCAAAATTTAGTAAATGTCTTTGCTGTATTGGGGTAGAAGTGAAATAAATAGCCAGTGCTCTAGGGAAAAGATGCAGACAATGCTCTCCTGCTGCTCAGTGCTCTTATCAGTGTGCACACAACCTTCTGCAGGATGGATTGTGCTAAATTTAATCTGCCACCTGCCCCTGGGGAGATCAGGGAAAATGTGGAGATGATCAGGGGGTTGATGGATTGGGATATAGTCCATCTTCTTTTAGAATGACAACTTTTTCCTTCAATATAGTCTTGATATGCTTTGTTTCTTGCATTTGGACTAATTTGGGGTGTTCTGATAGTCAAAATTATGCTTTTCAGAGTCTTTAAAATTTAGGATATGTGAAGAGTACTGATACATAGGAAATATTTATAAAAATGGAATCACATCATTGTCAAACAAAAAGAGACCAAGAGCAGTCATCATTTCCATCATCTAAGATTTAATTTTATGGATTAGAATAGTCAATTTTAAAATGAAGAGAATGAGAATTTCTTAGGGTCTACTTAGGCATTTATGATTACTGAGGTGTTTATATTCCTTATTTTTATTTAATTTTCATGACTACTCATTATTCCCATTTTGCATAAGTAAATTGAATCTCAGAGTGGTTAAATAACTTAATCAAAGTTATACAGCTATTAAGAAACAGAGTTGTGCCTTCAACTCAATTTATCCACTTCTAAACTTTCATCTTTGTATTATCTACCCTTACAGGTTAAACTTGCATTAGGTTTTCAGAAAAATGTATTTTGGGGTGCAATCTTGGAATGCTTGTTGAACTAGAACTTATAGATTTGAGTCAGTGTTGCATCGGTACAAGTAAATGAATAGAATTTTTAAAAGAAAACAATATTCCTAGAAGCTTTTTTTCTGAACTAACAATACAAAGCAAAGTTTCCTATTTTAACTTTAAAGCAGGTATTCTACTTTTTGCTTGTACGTTGCTGTTCATACCTCAATCAAATTAAATTGGTTTTCCACATAGCAATTTGGAGAAATATCAGGTCTACTGGGATCAAGTGAAAAACAGATGTGAAATAATATGCATTTTTCATGTGCCCCCAAGGGTTGTGACATTTCTAATTTAGTGACACTCTGGGGTAAGGGAAACATATCTCTAAGCATGAAAGCGAAACTCTGTCCCACAGTTTGGTTGCTGGAATGAGCTTATTTAGGTAGGTGGATAACTTTATGGAATATCTTATGTAGAAATTTGTAAAGCTTGGACCTTTATATACAATTGATCATTTCCGACAGCCAGCTATTTTCCTGCTTGGGGAACAGCTGGCTTTTTAAAATATTGCAACATTAACTCACTTACTTACCCATACCTTACCTGTATAAATAATGTTATGCTGTCAGGGAGTTTGGTGTAACAAATCTTATTTCAGCTTTTCCTCAAATAGACATATGAATAAAATAAAATGGTGCTAAGATAGCCAGATCATCTTTCCCACATGCCTGATATAAGATTCATTTAGTCATTCATTAAAAAAATAAATTCTAAGTGGCTTCTGCATGTGATGCCTTGACATTTTGAAGGGCAGAGGGAGGATATGACAAAGCTTTTAATGCAAACTATTAATCTTTCGGTTTTGTGTTTGTTGTGTTTTCTGTGTTTGGTTTGTTTGATGTACTTGTTTTAACCAAATATTAAACACCACAGACATATTAACCACATATGACCCTTTTTCTTTGGTGGAGTCCTTGCAGTTTAGGTACTAATTAACAGTGGAGATGCAGCTGTGAGAAATGACGAGCAAGGCATTTGATACAATTATATATATATTCTTTCACTACTTACACTAAGATGAGTAATACTTATTATAATTAATATTGTCCCTCGTTTCTGTTAGAAAGTGTACTCTTCCTTCCTAGACAAATGCCAGAATAACTATAACATCTCTTCTGTAGGCATAAAAAAACATGTATGAGTGACACAGTGATTGACCAGAGTAGTTCAAAGAAATTCCATTGGGGTTTACATCTAGGTGTATATTTCTATGACTCAGTAACAGAACCAAGTGTGTCACTTGTGTAATTATTTGAAGGTGATGTATCAGGGAGGAGCCAAGATGTCAGGTTGAGATTGAATGGCTCTTATTTTTCCCATAAAAAGGAAATAAGTGGACAGTGATTGCCCGTCTAACTCACCTTGGTATCTGAATCTATGTAGGAAGAAAAATAAGTGTCTCATGTTTCCTGTACATTAAAATAGTTCAGCATTTGCTTCTCAGATGTCTTATTGAGATGTCTAAGATGTCTCTCTGAAAGATATCAGTTGCTCAAGCAATCTATTTGTAAGAGCTGGAAAATTTTATTAAAGTTACAAAAAAACCCTAAATGTCTACAATTTAATAATTTCTACTTATCACTTCATCTGTGCCAGGTAATATGAATGGTTGGTACTTAATATGTTACCTAATTTATTTCTCACAGTATTATAAAGGAGCTATCAATTTTATTTTCATTTTAAGAAGAAACTGATGTTTTTTGAAGTCATGTGACTTGTTCAAAGATATTAACTTTAACTCCAAAGCTTTGGTGATCCTTATACTAATATTAATGGAAACTTACCTTAACCCTGTTTAATAAATATTTCCTAAACTTGTGAAATATTTCACTTTTCTCCTTAGCCTTTAAGCTTCTTGATAACAGTCACAGGATCCTCCTAATCCTTGCATCCCAGTCTCTTGGTAGAACACTGGCCTGGTCTCCCAACTCCTGATTGTCTCATTTTGAATATAGTGACAGTTGGCTCTTCCTGTTCCAAATCTTACAACTGGCAAATGTTCAGTCCCTTTTTTCAAGAGATTGCTTAAAATCCAAATATTTAAAATTTACAAGGCTCTTCTTTGCCCTTTGAATAGAATAGAAGTCAGTCAGCAAATATTTTCTGTAAAGAGCCAGACAGTATAAACTTTTAAGATTTGTCTGCAGTTTACTATTTTTGTTTTTGTTATTGTTTTTACAATCCTTACATAAATGTACAAATTCATTCTTAGATCATGGGTCATATCAAACTAGTCTATAGTTTGACAATTACTGGTCTAGAACCGAATATTCTTAAATGTATTTAAACCTACTCGTGCAAGACTTTTGAGTTGTTTAGCCCAAATGAAGCCACAAGTTTTATTGCAAGGCCACATTTATTGAAACAGTTCAAACATTCAAACAACAACAACAACAACAACAACAACAACAACAACAACATTTCACTTTTTATTAGATCTGAAGGGGTATTTAAGCCATAACCCCAGATGTCTCCCCATTTTTAAAACTTTTCCACTGAGCACCATCTGGAGCATCATTTGACCTCTCTCCATCCCCATCCTCTATCACCAAAAGTTCTTCTCTCAGTCAAAAGGCATCTCATAGACTTTACCCCTTCACTCTTTCTTGATTCTTATAAATTAGTATAATTGTATTCTCTTAATATATTTTTTTCCTCCTCTACTTCTCAGAGTCCGTCATTCCAAACCTATTGTATAAACCCCCACCTTAAAATCTTCCAGGAACCAAGCAGAAAGAGAAAAGCTCTTACTAGGGTAATGGGAAAGGCTAAACTGGTGATCACAGTTTACCTGGTCAGGCCAGAGGGGAAAC
>CM053510.1:44769172-44914752 GCA_028627145.1 Eidolon dupreanum | reverse complement strand
TGGGAAACTGCAGTATGCCAAACATGAATAAAATATGCTAAAAGTAATCAAGAGAAAAGTCAGATTACTTAGGTTAAAATGATAGTCTTAAGTTTGACTTCTCATTAGCAACAATAGAAGCCAGAACAAAAAAAGTGGGATCTTCAGAGTGCTCCAAGAAAAAATATTCACAAGCTAATCAGCTATTCAAGAACAAGAGTAAAATAAAAATAATTTTGAATTAAAAAAAAAAAAAAACACTTTCATAAATGCACATCTAAAAGATGCATTTTAAATTCAATTTGATGAATATATTTCTGGATAAATAATTCCAGAAAAGATATGAGATGCAAGTAGAAATGGTAAGCAAAGAAAGTAGATAAGTCAATAGAAATTAACTGTTAAATAATAATTATAAACAAGGGAAACTATTTTGTTTAATGGTAACCAAAAGTTAGAACAAACATATATATAGGAAATACAGAATATCTAAAATAGAGAGGTAGTGGTAATTAAATTGAAGTGTTGTAACATCCTTAAATTTTTCCAAGGCATTTTGCAGGTACCAAACATTAAACTTCAAATGTGCATATTAAAAATATAAAAGCTAACCTCAAAGAGAGTAGAAATAAAATTTGTAGTTTTCTAACCAACAAAGAAAAAAAGTGAAATTCTGTAAACAGAATTTATTCAAAGAAAGCTACAAAAGAGAAACAAGAAACATAGGTAAGAGAACAAATAAAAAGTGAAATATAATGTGAGAGATATAATTACATATATGCTAATAAGGGAGAATGAGAACATAAAGTGTCTTATCTGCTAGCTAAGGAATTATAATAGTTTTTTTTTTTTCTTTTTCTTTTTATAGAAATTATGGAGTCAGTGAATCTTATAACTATATTTCTATCTTCTTATATAATCATGAGTTATTTCTAGGCAGTTCTTTCTGATTCTTTATGTATTCGCATGGACAATTCCTTGTTGTAGTAACGTGCCTCAATGCTACTAGAAACTTAAATCAGTCTTTGAATAGTGATCAAGATGCTTAACTAGATTGACTATTTCAGAAAGGTAAAAACGATCTTTCTTTTTTTATTTTTGAAACTGCCACGGGCCTAGTAGATATTTACAAATGGGTGATTTCTCTTTTCTATGATTTTATATATTTTATTCTACTGAGTTAAGAATTTCCTATGGACTTGTACCAAGATATTATAACCATAACTGTTATGAAATTCATGTTAATAGTGAGAGTAATATAAATTCATCAAATTAACCTTTATCGAGCATTTATTACATCTAAGACACTGTATTAAACATATATCATCTCTTTGAATACTCGCATGTGCTTCATATGTAATGTATACTTATTAACCCCATTTTATACTTGAGGAACAACGAGCCTTGAGAGATTAAATACTTCCTTAAGGTTTTGGCTATTCATAAATTCAAACTCAGGCATTTTAATGTTAGAGTTTATTCATTCTGCTATACTGTTTCTTAAGACTTCCCAAACATACCTTTCAAGTTCATTGAAAGTCCATTAGGCTGTTTTTATGTAAATGAGTAAAGAACATTGAGACAATCAAAGGGAAATGGCATTTTATTTGCATGGTTGATGAGAACAACAGGAGCAAAAAATCTTAAGGTCTGTTTGTTTAAAATGCATATATTCTTTTTTTTTTTTACCTTAGAATTGTGGTTATCATTAAAAGACTGCTTCCTTTTTTTTTCTCAGTCCTCAATTCTCTGAATATCTCCCTTCACTAGGAGATAAAAGCAACCATACAAACAAGCTTACTGTGGCATTTAATCATTTAATCGACAATTATTTATTAGCAAACTCCTCTGTGTGTATAATTGTGTAGGCTATAGACAATGTAATAATAAAGTTCCTCTCCTGAAGGGTTGTATTGATTAGTATAAGAGTTAGATGAAAGCAAGAGAATATACTGCTTGTCATATAGTCAGCATTTAGTAAAATTTATTGAATGAATGAATGAATGAATGAATGAGGAAGAAAGTGTTAAGGAGTGTAGTAGTTTCTTAGGGCTGCCCTATCAAAGAACCACAAAATGGGTGACTTAAAACAACAGATATTCATATTCTTACGGTTCTGGAGGCTAGAATCTTGAAATCAAAGTGTAGGCAAGGCCGTTCTCCCTCTAAAGTCTCTAAGAAGAGGATTGTTCCTTGCTTCTTTCTTGCTTCTGATAGTTGCTAGAAGTCCTTGGTGTTTGTTGGCTTCTAGAGGTATCACTCGTGTCTCTTCCTGTTATGTAGCAATCTCCCTGTGTATCTTTCTGTGTCCAAATTTCTCTCGTTTTATATGGACATACTCATTGGACTAAGGTTCATTCTAATCGGTATAGGTTTATCTTAAATTGATTACATCTGCAAAGACTATTCCCAAATGAAGTCACATTCAGACACTAGACATTAGGAATTGAACATATCTTTTGAGGAGACGTAATTCAACACATAACAGGAGGATACAAAAATGTTATATAAAGGCTTAGTTGACATTTGAAAAATAAGTAAGGGTTTCACAGGAAATACTAGGTGAAGAGGCAGGCTGGTAGACAGAAGCGCCTGAGAAACTGTAAGTATCTAACTGTGGATTCTGAACCTTAGCCCAAGAAATCACCACTGTGTGAAAAGAAGTAAGCCCTAATTTGTTTTTGTGCTTATTGTTTCAACTGATCCTCTTATCCCTAATTATATATTTACTTTTTTCACATCTGTTAATCAATATGTGGAATTTATGGTGATGTTTTGTCATGAACTTTTATAAAACCTACTATCCCAGATATCCTGGTGAGAAACGCTTGATGCTCTCTCTAGTTCTGAGAATCAGAAATGGCAATGCTTGCATCATGCTAATAATGAAGAAACTTTCCATGTTGAAAATACTGACACTATTTTCACTTTTCATTGTTGTTGATTAATAATTGTGCCAAAATGAAATTAATTGTCTTTGGTGATTTTAAGTTAGAAAACATTAAAAATGAATCACATGTGCAAAAGATACAAGATAAAGTACAAAATACTGCAACAACATCAAAGCAATTGAACTCCTAATATAGGCTGTAATTATTGTGATTTTGAACAACCATCAAGCCTCTAAAAATGGATTTCAAGCATCTTTGACTTGAACAGTCATGTCTTTGGTTAATAAGAGAGATTATAAATAAATGTTGACATCAATTTTACATTTAAAATGTATAGGTTTCTGTCCAACAGTAGAAATTTGGAATTGGTCAAATAAATTATGAATAAATCTATATTATGGAAGAATAATAGAGCATGTTTTAAAGGAATATTTAAAAACTTAGGGAAATGCCTATGATATGTTGGAATTCAAAACACCATTCACAGCGTATCTTAATTTTGAAGTAATTTGTGTGTGAAAGGAAACACCCCAAATAATGAACTACTATAAATAAAATTTTAGTCATGCTATTTTATATTTTTAAATTTACTACAAGAATAACTTGCATTTAAAAAAATTTAAACCCTGCAAAATATATTTAAAAAAATAAAGAAAACAGAAATTTAAGACACAATTTTCAGGAAGGTCTAAGGAGTGGTGTGTTCATAAATATTTCATAGTCATTTTATTAGAAAAATACAGATATTAATTATAAATTTTTAGTGTTATGTGTAACACAATTTACAAATAATAGTTTAATATATTCTTTATTATAAATTGCATATAGAACCATTGATTTTTATATAATGCTTTCTTTGACATTTGACAGACTCATATCTGTAGATAACGTACAGTGTCGATTGACAAATGAGCATAGTTTTGATATCATTATTAGTTGACATTTTGTTTATGCTTATGAGTATTGAAAAATGAAATGATGAAGACCTATATGGGAATTTTATTCATTTATTAGTAACAGTGAGTGACTTTCCTGAATTAATAATGAATTTCAAATACTGAAAGAATATTTCCTCCATTTATTTGTGCTCTTCATTAAGTAAGGGCTACAGACATATATATATATATATTTTTTTTTTTTTCTTTTTTTTTTTTACTTAGCACCCCCAATCCTCTCCCAACTAGTAACCATCAGTTTGTTCTTTGTGTGCAGACATAAGTCTAAATTTAATCTGCTTTATTAATATTTTCTTCAGAGTTTTCTTAAATCTACACAATTAGTAATAAATCACACCTCAGTTTGTAGACTTTACTGATGTCATTGGTGAAAATATTTTCACTACACTGATTTTTAAGCTACCACCACAACATTACTGAAGTCGGAATTAAGAAAATACATGCGGTGGAACACCATTGTATGTTTCCACTATACAGATGCAACAGATGTAAATAACCTCCAAAGCATAGTTAAGAGTAAATTGCAGTAAAATTATTTTTAAGTGATACCTTTTGAGTACTTATCACCATATTTTATTTTAAATTTATAGACCTCAATGTTAAATAATGGCTCACAATTTTTTTTTTAATTGATTGACTCTAACAAGTTGGTACTAGCTAGTTCTAAGACACCACTATTTAGGGAAAAAAATCAAATATAAAGGTAGCAGTGAGAACTTAGGCATATTTTTCAACTAGCCTACACTTTACTTTTCTTGGTTATAAAAATGTTGTGTAAACCAAAACAATTTGAACAATTAGTATGTATACATATGGTAGGAGATGTCCCTCATAAACTAATCCATCTCTAATTGTGAAATTCAAATGTAAAATTCCTCATGTAAATTCCTCATGTAAAATTCAAATACAAACACATGGACACATATGATATGCACATAAGTAATATAAATATGTATATATACACACAGATATTTATACACATTTTTTTCTAAAATTTTACAAAGTTGTTTATGAATGTAGCTGAATATCCTTTACTGTGGGTAACCAGAATAGAGAAATTGGGACTTTAAATAGAAGAAAAATAAAAGGAAAAGGAACACAAACCAGGATCTGGTTTTAACACTTTCTCTGTGACTCCATTTCCTTATCTTTAAAATGGAGTAATAGTAAGATTTACTGCACAGGGTTATGAAAATGATATAATGAGTTAGCGAAAGAAAAGTGCTAAGAATGGTGCATGACATAAAGAATGTTAGAAGTGGTTATTGTTTGCTCTGATTATTATAATTTTAATTATTTCTTTGGAAAAAAATCAGTATGAAATTGCTACATGTTGTGTTTTTTATATATTTTGACAACATTCTCTCTAGAAAGGTTGAATCAGTTAGAATTTTCATTAGCTGTGTACAAGAATGTTTTATAGATGACACTCCCTTTAATGGTCTATTTTCTTTTAATCTTTGCAATTTTATAGATGAAAAACATTTAATTGTTTTAATCATACTTTTTCAAGTTGATACATTGTTCAATGTTTATTGGCCACTAATACAATAATTCTTCATTTATAAATTGCTGTTCCATATCTCTGGCCATTAATCTATGAGAATATAAAGATTTTTTAATGATTCTTAGGAACTTTTCATCTGTTACTCATATCAAAATGTAATCACTATTTAAGTTTCATTTTTATTTATAAAAAGTTTGAATGTGAAAAAAGTGTCAGATCAATCAAAATGTATTTTTTTGTTTGTTTGTTTCTTCCCTTGGTATGATCTTTACAGTTGACCTCGCACAAAATAATATAGAAATACAACTTTTGTATATACTGTAGTATTTGGGGGCTTTATTTCTTCACATGTATGTTATTCAAAATTTATTATGGTATATGATGTGAAATTTGACTCTTTTTTTTATATTTTCATATGTCTGTACATTGATGATTTCATTCTTTCCTGATGATTTAAAATGTTGCCTTTATCACATATTAGACTTCTAAATGTTTTTAGTTTTCTGTTAAGTTTTATCAATATGCCAGTACTCTCCTTAACGTCATCCTGGTTTTGAAGCTCCTGTTACCTAAGTACAGCCTGATACATACAAACGCTAAGGGCTGGAGTTTATGATTGGCAAACATGTCTCCCTATAATTTAAAAAAACAGTTTACTTTATTGCAGAGAGACATGGTTTGTGAGGTATTTTTGTTTTTGGCAATGCTTTGGTTTTGGTTGTATTTTTTTCCCCCTGAAAATAAATATCCATTTAAGTTAGCAAATAATAATTAAGTTTTAGAAAAATAGACAGGGATATTACATTGACTCACAGCATCTGTGATGGTATGCCTCTAACTTATGATATTCATATTTAATGTTTTAATTGCATGGTGGAATATTTTTTCTGTGTTAAGTAGATATTTCATCTCAATAGAGTTTAATTTTTTTCTTCCCTCAGTAGATATTTTAAGCTGAAAAGATATTTTTACATTTGGCTAAAGAGAGATAATTAAAACTTTCCTTAGAAAAGCAATATGGTAAGAAGAATTCTATTTTATAGACTCCCAAATTATCATTTCTTATCTCAATGAATTAGTCTTAGAAGCTTTTAATCTAATTAATCCTTAACCAAGTATAACACCACAGGGTGATATTTTGTGTAGCTGCCAGTGTGCATAGATTTAATTATGGATTTGCAAACAGATTTAGATAAAATTATCTCCAGCTGACCTATGTCTATTCTGTGTTTAAGATAAGGAATATTTTAGTTAACTTAAATATTTTACTTAATTTAAATGTCTTATATCAATCTGTGTTTGTGTGTGTAGTATCTGTGTTCATGTTAATGTTTATGAACATTTATTTATTCTTTCAAGTTGCATGGAACTCTTGATACATTTTTCAGTATGGTGTAAATAAATCTATGTGAGGTAACAGAAAGGGATTGTACCTGGAAATTAAGAGATCCAGTCTCTACTTTTAGCTACTCTCTTTCTCTGGGATTTATTTTCTTGAGATATCAGACCGAGAACCACTTCAGACTCTAACACACTATGATTCTAAATTTAATAATGGTAAAATTTATCTCAGAAAGAAAAAATATTGTTACAGTGTTGACTTTTTATGTCTTTCATATCTAAATCTGAGTTCTAGAACTCTTAAACAAACTTTATCTTGGTCATATGCCTTTCTAAATATTAACTCTAATATTTAGAGTTGGGACTTTCAAAAAGTACACACAAAAGAATAGGGGACCCTGAATATATATATTCAAATGTATATGCAACACACTATAAGACTAGAAGGAAATTTTTAAAAATTGAAAATACTTTCATTTATTGTTGTTACAAGCTGCATATGTAAGAAAAATAAAAATGAAAACTAAGTCTTTAAAATGTAATTATCACTAATTAATTTAGGGTATTATTTATTTATTTGTTCTGCTCTAAATTAAGGAAGAATATATCTTCTACACAAAATTATTGTAGAGGTTAAATGAAACGGTACGTATAAGCATGGATTTTGGCACAAAAGAGTGAATGGTACTTCTTACTTTATTCTTTATCTCTGCAATTTTTTATTATGGAAAATTTCAAAAGTATGCAAAACAAACCTAAGAAGATAATGACCCCCATGTGTCCATCATCCGGCTTCAACAAGTATCAATTAGCAAATCTCAGACATCATAACAATTTGTTAACATTTTAAGCATGTTTCTCTGAACAATAAGTCTTCTTTGTATGAAAACAATGTGAATAGTTTTATCAGATTCAATTAGTAATAATTTATTAACAACAGAGCCACTCAAATTTAAGTACATTTCTTCACACTACAGGAGAAAGTAACAGCAGAAGGAAGGGAAGATGATCATTAGAAATGGATCCCTGTTTCTTATTATGCATGTAAATATTTTTATTTATTTTTTATTATGGTTTTGAATAACATCTAGTGCCTGAATCCCAGAGCAGTCAAGTGATTAGATAAGTTATGAACCTAAAGCTAAAATCCTGACTCTCAAGTCAGTCTTCTCCTTATTCCACTCCTATTTTTCGGAACTGATAAATAAATACAGTTGATTTATGTTATTTGTGGTAGCTATGTTCTGTAAAGCAGGCATGGACACCAAATTAATGAATGCCAAATCATTGCTCTTAGAGAAAATACAGGGTTAATTTCCTGTAAGCTTGTGATCACAACATTTTTTGTCAACCAATCAATACATAACCTTGTTTTATGTGTTTTTTTCTGTTTAAAAACATCTTATTTAATATACAGTGTTGATTCATTAGCATTGACCTCATAGTCAATAACAGTATAATTCATGCCTGAAGAAAGCTTCTCTAATACATGTATTTTCTCCAAATGATACATCACAGTCTTCTTGCACTTATGAATGCTAGATAACACTTCAGCATAATGTTTGGGGCCCATTTTAGACAGTGAAATCACCAACAAAAAACACAAAAGTGCCAAAAATGTGGCACCAAATATATTGGAATAGAAGCATTTGTTTACAGTGTGAGAAACAAGAAGACAGGGTATTGCCTTGTTTGACCTTAGCTGGGAACTTGCACATCACACAGCTCAAATTTATCATCATTCTGCACGTGTATGTCAAAGAACATGCACGTCCACAATTATGGATTTTGGGTTTACAGACACATTTTAGCAAGTAGGAAAATTTGCAAATATGGAATGCATTAATAATGAAGATTGATTTTGTCTATTTATATACAGATATACATTTAGAACTTGAAAATTAACCCTAGAGGATTATCAATACTATCAATTACAGAGTTTAGGGGCAAAGAAGGAGAAAACATACATGGCAGAACAACGGTAGATGATTTTTTTCAATACAGCATTGAATAAAATAAAGTAAGTTGAGATAAAAGCACATCCAGTATTTTTGAGTGGCAACTCTGAGTCTGTTGATGAGGAAGGAGCTAGGAGGACTATAGCATGGTGTGATGGTAAGAGATCACAAAGCTCTGCTATACTGCTCTTTCTGACCTGCCCTGGCATGTATTAATTACAGCAGAGCCTTTACCATTTAAGCCTGTGACTGGCACACTTAAATTGCTCTTTCAGTTCTGCCAAAGTAATATTTCATTAAGACTACTTGAAGTTTTCACCATCTTGACCATCCAAGCTTTTAGTCCTCAGGGCTGAGTAAATAAGTAATTTTCAGTGAGACCAAGAGAATTTACATGATGATTCAAAAACTACTTAGCAGTTAACGAATAGTAGGTTAAAAAAAAAAAGAACTAATTGGCATAATATGGATTGTTTTTTCAATGAAGACATAGTTATCCATACACACTGAGGGTTAAAATAAAATGAAATAACCCTTAAATAGGACAAACTTCTGACAGATAATTTGTGGACTCTACAGTGGCAGCAGCCTTTGAAGATAAAGACCAAGGATATAACTCGACTTAAAATGATCTTACAAAAAGCGATTGGGCTTTATCCTTCATAAAGTTATCTGGGAGAAAGGGCAGTGGCCATGCAAACTGTCCTGGCCCTTAACAAAACTAACGTTTGGACATAGCTAATTTTTTAGTCTGAGAACAGGAAACATAAAGGAAGTGATCATTGTATTTATTAATTCCAAAGGATTTAGCACTGTAGTTTCTGTTTCATGGGGTGATAACTTGAAAATGTCAAGGATGTCTTTCCTAGAGATCTTCAAATGCTTTTTGCTTCACTAATCTAATTCTTTGGTTGAGTTATTTTGCCTATAAGAATAAGAGGTGTGTTCACTCACAGGAAACTCCAGAGTCAGGAAGCCATGACTTAATGTGATTAAAACAAGCTTTTTCCATGATAGGCTCAACTGAGGGATCTGGATAAATGCTAATTCTGTGATTTTCATATTTCAGTGATTTGGCTTTCTTATCAGTTTTCATTATGCTAACTTTTTCATGAAAATGAAAAGAAAATGAGGGATTGCAGTTCAAATTTTCTCTTAATGTGACGGATGCCTTCTGTGAGAGTCATCATGAAGTTAGCTCACTGAATTTTGAAAACTGAATATAACCCATAATTACTGGTGTCTGAGTCCCATACTCCCCTGTGGACCTGTGAGTACTCCTTGACAGCACTCAGCCAGCAGGATTCCCTATGCTGTTTTTCTTCATTCTCCAAACACTCCCAATAGAGGGAGCTAGTGGACTGTCCTAGTTGTTTACATTGAGCGGAAATACTTGTTTCTAGAACATTCTGAGTATGTTAGAAGACTGGAACCATCTCAATGTAATGGTATTAGGAGATAAAGCCTTTGAGAAGGAATTGAGTTTAGATGAGGTCATGAGATCAGAGCCCCCATGATGAGATTAGATGCTTTGTAAAAAAGAGACACTGGAGTTTCCTCTCTACCATATGTGGACACAGCAAAAAGGTGGCCATGTAAAAACCAGGAAGAAAGCCTTCTCCCTGAATTAAATCTGCTGGCACCTTGATCTTGAACTTCTCAGTCTCCAGAACTGTGACAAATAAACGGCTCTTGTTTAAGCTATCCATTCTGTTATTGCAGCCTGAGCCAACTAAGGCAAACAGCAATAATAATAACACAATAGTAACTATACTGTATTTCATATACCACATAGGAAACTTTTTTCTCTGTGACCCCACCACAGAGATTTGAACCTACTGACATTTCATGGACTGTGGAAAACTAAGTACTCCATTCCAAAATCTCTTTAAAATCTGTTCTTTCATTCTCATGGCTTCTGCTTTCTGGGCTCTTATTTCCATATATCATCTCTGTGATGTTTTCCCTTGCCCTACATATGTAACTTAGCATCTTTGAGTATAGAACATAAACACAAACCCATTTGAGTAAAACATCTATAGGCACAATTGACTTTGCTGAAGTGTTTTGTTTTTCTTTTTGTTTTGTTTGTTTTGAGGGAGGAGAATGCTGAAATGCGATTAATGGCGAAGCCATATAGGTAATGTTAAAATCATATTAAAAATTTTATTTCTAAAATCTTTTTGTGAAACAATAAGGAGATCCATTGATTGTATTAGAGTTCTGTGGCTGTTGTAACAAAATACTACAAATTTAGTGGCTTAAAACAACAGATATTTATTATCTCATGGTTCTAGAAGCTAGAAATTCTAAATCACTGTGCCAAATCAGAGTATTGGCAGGGCCATGACCCCTTAGTAAATTCTAAGGGGAATCCATTCCTTGCCTCACTCAGCTTCTGGTAGCTACTGACATTCCTTTGCTTGTGGCTACATCCCTTGACCCTGCTTCCACTTTTACATTACCTTCTCCTTATCTGTGTGTGTCTAATCTCCCTCTACCTCTCTCTTATAAGGATACTTGTGATGACTAAGTCTCACTCTGATAGTCCAGGGCAATCTTCCTATGGAAAAGAAGGTCTTTGACTTAGTCACATCTGCCAAAACCATTTTTTTTTCTCCTTCATAAGATAGCATTTATTGGTTCCAGGATATCAGTCCAGCTATTTTTAAGTGACCATTATTTACCCTACTACACTGTTATCACCTAATTTTAGCCTATCTCTATTTTATTGGCTTTCTCTCTTTCCCCTCTCTTCTCTCTTCTTAGCAACCTCTCCTACGGATTATTTGAGGAGAGCTAAATTCACACTTTTCTATTATACAAAACAAGTGAACTCTCCTCCGAATTTAAGGTCAAATATCCATCTGTAGAATACTCATTAGGGTACTCCAGATAAAAAACAAAATGAACAAAACAATATTAAAATAACAAATAAACAAAAATTATTTAACAGAAACCATGATCCCTACAAAGTGAGAATTTAGTTTTCTATTATTATAAAAGTTGTATTATTTAATTTATATTATCTCTTAAACTTTCATGACAATTTAAAAATGATTGCAATATCTTATTATTCTCATGCTAATTCTGAATGGAATGTATTAATTTCACTACTTTAAAGATGAAGTAACTGGCCTCAAAAGATAAGGTGACTGTTTAAGTTTGCATAGTTAGGAAAGGGCAGAATTAGAATTCTGAAGCAGTATTACCTGACTCCAAGGCCTTGTTCTTACCACTAAGCATTATTTCCCTTAAGGTTCAGATTGCTGGTCTGGAAAAGACAAAAGTATTGTTAACCAAATATTACTCACACTGTTAAATGAAGTAATTCAGTTCAAAGTACTCTGTTAATCACAAAACTTTATGCAAAAGGGACCACTATCACCTCTATGATCCCCACCAATGCCACCAGCATCGCTACCACCACCACTATTAATGACACCTCTACTAACATCACCACCATCACTACCATCACCAGTATCTCTACTACTACTATTAGTACCTTTACTACCAACTCCCTGTCACAAACACCACTACTACTATCACCACCATACCCCTGTCAATGCCAAAACTGCCATCACTCTCACTACTATCATCACTACCATGACCACTCCTAGTACCAACATGTATCATGGCGATCAGTACCACTAATGCTATTACTACTGTTACCTCTAGTGGTATGCTGGAACTGGCTCATACCAGCTTGTAAGTTATGACTTTTAACATCTCTTCTCAACTCTGCATTTGTAATATCACATTGGTAGCTTAAAATAGGCCATGGTCAGGGTATCTATCTCATGGAAATTAGTAAATAAATACTACAAACCAGTGATGCTTATCTTCTAGTGCACCAAACATCTCCACAACTACCACTACTATCATTACCAATGTCACCATCATTACTACCACCATCACCACCATCCCCACCCCAACTACTGCCATCATATCATTCTCCACATCATCGAACCATTATTATCATTACTGTCTGAAAGATGAGATTTAAAAATATATATATTTTTCCTCAAATGATTCAGCATGCCCTATGGTAATTAATTAGGTGGTTATGCATAAGAATACAATGTAAATTTTGGTTTTGGAACATGAGTCCATTATGTGAAAGCATTATGGAATGTGGGGTGGTGATGGGGGTGAAGGAACAAGCTCCAAGCTCAGCATCCTTCTTGGCTGTAAAATTTGCTGTTAGGTCGTGCTGGTTTTATTGAACAGGCAAAGTTTATCCACACCAAATTCATTAAAACAATCTTGCTGCCACTCTATTATTTTCACATGAGTTATGCTGCCGATCACTTGAAATGCATTAATCTCTGAGAATGAGAGAGAGTGATGGGTCAATTTGACATGTCTACATACCAGGGAAAGTTTGAGGCTATGAGTAAGGAAGCTCCTCTTTCATTATAGCATTGGACAGGGCTAAAAAGTGAATTGATTGTGGATTAGGATGCTGTCAATGAAAATTCTTTAATCTTTTCTTAGAGAGAAAAAAATAGAAAGTAGACAATAGAATACATAATATTTACTAAATGCTATGAACTCTTTTTATAACCAGTACTGTGTGATTGATGATATTTACATTTTACTAATTAGTGAATTGAAGTTAAGTGGTTATAGTACATGGCAGGATAAGGTTCTTTGGTTTCAAAGTACAAGCTTTCTTACTACATCTTACTACCTCATAGACAGGTGGAAAAAGAATATTTGATAAGACTTAACAGGTGCAAAAAACAAAGTCATATCTTTTCATATGTATCTCTTGATGTTATGAAAGCAAACTTATAAAGTAGTCATTATTATCTCTGCTTTACAATTCAGAAAATGGAGATTTAGAGAAATTCAGTTACTTGTCCAAAGCAAATCAGCTGATATGATTCGGGACTAGGATTTAGATTCATAACACAATGTTCTAGACACTACCTTGCCGTGCCCTTCTTCCCCTTACTCCAAACTTAGCAGATGTTAACATATGCACATTTAGTAGGAATTAGATGAAACTCTTTTATAAGGTGATTTTAAATGTTCTTTGCTCAGTAACCACCTAAAGTTTCTGTTTCCATTTTATAGGCAGTTTACTTTGTTTGGGTTTTTTTTTTTTTTTTTTTTTTTTCATTAGCTGCTTGAACTAATGTCAGTTTAAATTGTGTGGGTAGCTTTCAGGTTGATCACTGAATAACATACTTCTTGCAGATTTCCTGCACTTAATCCAATATATTGGAAATCTAGGGCTCTATTCATTATTGTGCACATTAAGATAAATTTACCAGTTGAACTTTTGAGGTTCTTTTTAGACAATGTCATTAATATTCCTAATTATTTAGGTCTTTCTAACCCTCTTTTAAAACCCGGTATTGATTCTAATTACTATTCCTTACGTGACTATTATCTAATATCTTGGTAAATGCAATAGTATCATCATTTATCTTGAATTTTCTCTATTCATTTAACTACAGCAAGACTTTTTTTTAAGTGACTCATCTTCCCTTTAATCAGCTATCACTTTTTGCATAATGCCTGTAGGAGAAATAAACTGACAGAAATCTCATGGTGAGAGGCATAGAAACAATTTAGTTCTAATCTAAGGAATTCCCAACTGCTACTAATATACATGAAAGATGATGTTTTAGCAAGAACTCTCTTTATCCTATATCCTTGGTATTTCTTCAGTTTATTTCTTTTCCTCTATTTGACTGGCACTGACTTTGAGACACCTGTACTTTCCTGCAAGTGGAGTACACATTATTACTTAATATGAGATTCACATGTGTTTGTTTTTAGTCAGAATTATTACATGACCAAGCTGAATATTGACTCTTGAACCTTCCATGCATAAGAGAAGGAAGTGGCAATATAACTGAATAAATGCTTGTGTTTTTTCTTCTAGTACCATTTACAGTTATTTACATGCCAGCCATTCTAACATAGGCAGTGACCTCTGCTGAAGGCATAGAGAGAATGCCATCACAGACAATCTAGAAGATACATAAATAGTAATCCATTACTGTGTAGAGCAGCACTAAAATCATTAAAATTAGCTGTTCCATGAATACAGAGGTGAAGTGCTGTCTAACTTACTTTGTTTATGAAAAGGGCTGTGCATATTAGAGGATTTTGAGTCTATTAAGTCAAACTTTCAGATTCTTTCTGATCCTTAAAAGATACAGTCATTACCAAATAGAAAAGGGCGAAATAAGAAGGAAAATTAATTCCAAAGCATTTTATGTGTGTGATATTATTTCATTTTCACAATGACCCTATTAAATAAACGATATAAACAAAAACCAAGACTCAGAGAAGCTAATTTGTGCAAAGTTGTCAGTCAGTAATTGATCAAAATGATTTAATGCTATATTGCCTTGTTAAAAATAAGACAACTGGCCCAAAGTGGCCAACATGCTAATCACCAGATACTGAATTTGATTACAGTTTTATCTGTCCAAAAAAATAGAACCTTAAACCAGTCAGGAATCGCTTGATCAGCATGAGGTGGTAAATCAGTCTGATAGACCCATGCCATTCACCCCCTAAAAGAAAGTAACCTTGCAATGACCAAGTCCCTCTTTTGCCTAGTATAATGTCCTTGTTCCTGCCCCCTTCTGCCTGTAAAATCCTTTCATTTTATATAGCTACTTGGAGCTTTTTTTTCTATCTGGTAGCTTGGATGCTGACCCATTAATGAATTGTTGGAAAAAGCCATAAGATCTTTAAAATGTATTCAATTGAATTTTTTAAACAGGTTTGATTCTCATGCCCACTTTCTTTGCCATAGCAGTGCTAATGGTTTTTTGTTGTTGTTGTTTTTGTTTTTTGTATTTCACAGATGAGTAATTTTTAAATAAAAATGTATTGTAGGGTTTCCATCATATTTCTGAAAGTGACTGTTTTAAAAAATAGCTATTCTCTATTAGAACTCTCATTTAATTAAAAGAAGGAATTTTAATAAAAAAAATGTTTAGCACAGACATACATATAATATGAACAAAAACATAGTCTTTTCTAAGAGAGTATACTTGGGAACATGTAACAGGCACACAAACACACTACATTATTCTAAAACTTATTTTCTTCAATTCTGTAAAAACCTCTTTGTGGATCAGCATTTGGAAACCACTGCAGTGGACTAGTAATTTGACTTGGGACAATCAGACAGACATGGTGCTGTTTAATACACATCATTTCTTTTGAGGAGAGCCACCACTCAGATGCCACTGTGTTAGCTCAAATGGCTGACCCCTCTCCCCCAGTGACCCTGTACTGTGATATATTGTGTTTGCTTACATGTAGGCCAACTGTATTACTAACAAGTGTTTATTGTGGGGAGACGAAGGAGGTTGAGGGAAATCATGGAGGAGGGAATGGGCAGCCAGCCCTCTTTTTCACCTCTTTAAGAATGGATGGTCAGGGTGAGACATTGTGGAGCTCCTACAATTAAACTTAGAAATGCCTGTTTTGCCTTCTGATTTATCAGGAGGAGAAAATAAAACTTGCCAAGTGTCCTACCAAGCCTCCCAATATGCAGTCCTATTTCAGAACATACTGCCTGCTGCTCTCTGAATTTCCATTTACAAATAATTATCAAAATCATATGGGTTAAAAGGGTTGGAGATAGTCTCAAAATAGAAATATGTAAATTGCAGCAACTTTGGCCTTTTGCATTTGGCTGAGTCTCCCCCAAGTCCAGAGCTTTCCTCTGTGTCTTTTGCAGGGTTGTTTCCCATGCTGCCATACCCACTGGGCTATACGCCACAGCCCCTTCCCCCCTGTAATCTCCAAGTACAACTCTGAGCAGCAGAATAGAGTGAACTTAGTTCTCTAGGTCCTAGTGGTTCTGTACTCACTTCTCAGAATCATTTGAAGCTCTTCTCCATAAGTCCTTCCTATCTTCTTTCCTCACCACCAGGTAAATTTACCAATGACTCCTTGGTATTCCTAATGTGTCCTATGCTAATTTCATTCAAAAAAACTTTTCTTGTTTCACAAATCCATCTGGCTCTTTGCTTTACTAGATTGTGAACTTCTTGAAGGCAAAGAATAATTACTCATCTTTACATCCCTAGCACCTCCATGTAACCTGATATTTTCAGTGCATGCCTTTTGAATAACTAGACACTAACAGAAATTTGATTTAAACTATGCAATAGTCAATTGGCTTTCTAAAATAGATTTAAAAGGATTTATTAAGAATCTTCAAACTCGCTATTAGAAATCATATACCAGTTTCTCTCAGACCATTTAAATATATGTAAGATAGCAATTTAAGACTATTCTTGTTTAAAAAAAAAATCAAAAACAAAATTTAACTTAATAAATCTTAAAAATTTTATTGGATTTATTCAATGATTCATGAATTGGGCAGCATCCCACCTAGCAAATAAAAAAGAGCTCGGAAGAGCTATACAAAATGAAAGGCTTTTATAGTCGGAAAGGGACAGGACAAGGAAGTTGCATTAGGAAAGAGCTGACTGTTTGTAGCAAGGTCACCTTTTTTGGGGGGACGATAGAGGTCAATCAAGTAGATTATCTCACTGATGCTGACCAGATATTCCAGATTTACCAGTTTAAGATTGCATTCTTGGGGGAGATTGAAACTGTAATTAAATTAGGTATAAGTCTTTGTTTGGTAATATGGTGCTTAGCATAAATGACTCCTTTGAGCCTGCTGTCTGGTTATAAACATTCCTGACTATACTTATTTATGCCATGAAAGTCTTCTTGAGTTAATATTATATGATTAAAAGATAAACAAATATACTAGACAATAACATTGAGTGCTAACTAGATGCTTGTTTTATAAAGATACTAACGTTAATGTTTGGGCACTGTGAATGGTACTGTGAATTTTTAATACAAATTCTTGACTGTTTTTCACATGAAATTTTATCAAAATAAGCTCTTGAAGCATTTTTTAAAACAATGTCATAGACATAGATTATGTCTCAATCTGAGTTTTCTAATACATGCCCATTTTTATCAATATATGTCTACTAATCACTTGAAAAGTGGCTATTCTGAATTAAGATGGGTTGTGAAGATGAATTATATACCAGAATTTGAAGTTTTACAAAACACTAAAATATCTTAATTTTTATTGATCATATGTTAAATAATAATATTTAGGGTATATTGGGTTACATAAAGTTAACTTTACTGGTTTATTTTTATTTTTTTAATATAGAAACACTAATAGAATCAAAAGATATCATAATATATTAAAAGACTAATAGAATATTTAATATTTTATGTATGTTTCACATATATTATTTATGTGTATTTTTTTTGGACAATGCTGTTCTAGAGAGACTATGTAAATGAGCCAAATTATATGGCTACATGTTGAGTTGCCCTTGAAACTTGGATACAAGCACAGACTGTGGCAATATTTCATATCATTGATATGTGTTTATTTAGAATCTACCATGCACCAAACTCTGTGAAAAGCACTGGACATGCAGGTCTAGTGTAAGCAGTTGTAGTCCTTGCTGTCACAATATATAACCTAGTGAGAAAGATATTAAATGAGAAATTATTTGAATACCTAATGTGGCCAGTATGATGCTTATCACAGTGGGGGATGTAAAGAAGTATATAAGTCAAAGCATCCAGCCTCAGAAATTTTTCAAAATAGTCAAATAACAAGTTTATAACAAGTTCCTAATAACAAGTGAAAACACCTAATATATTCTACAGTGTCTTTTCTCATTCACTAATTTTCTTTGTGAATATTTTAAACAGTTTGTATTTAACCACAGCTATTTTAGAAATGAGGTATTCTGAGTATTTTAGAAATCTTAATCACTGTGTGACCTTGGTAAGTCAGCTTTTTGCATTTGAAATATCATGAGGCTGAGTATGCAAAATCCTGAACTCTAGGCTTGACTTTTTCTTGGATCAACTCTGCCATCTTTCAGTTTAATATCCTGTCTCTAGCAAAAGGGAGTTGGTTTAGTTGACTTCTATAGCAGTTAGAATGTCTGTCGTTACAAGTGAAATCCTCAAATTTGTTTAAATAGTGGAGGTTAATTATGGGCTTAAGGACCTGAAAAGTTCAGAATCCTTCCAACCTCTGAAAATATGAGGCTTGATCCAGTAGCTTAACCAAAGACCCAATGTCCCTCCATCCCTCTATCTGCTTACTTTACTTTGATGGTAATTGATTCTAAAATGGCTGCCAGTATCATTCCATTCATACAAACAGTATGAGAGAGTGACATTTGTCTCAGCATTTCAGCACAAGTTCTTAGATTCTTTGGTTGGAGAAATTTATGCTCATTCCTAAACTAAACTCTGTGAGTAATGTGGTACCCTGGTGGGCTTAGTTTAGTTCACATGTTTCACCTATGGAGTAGGAATGAATTTTATTTCCCTGAAACCACATTGATCCCTAAACAGAAATTGTAGCTGTTATGAAAGGGAAAGGGAGAAATGGTTGATGTGAAGGCAACTCACAAGTGCTCCTCCTGACACCTGCATGATCTCGACCAAATTATTGTAGCTCTGTTTTACTGCATTATGTCATCTTCAGGATGACAAGCAGAATTATTGTGAGGGAGAAGCAAAAAAAGTAAATGTAAAAGTTCATAGGACAGCACATAGTTTATAGTAGGCATTTATATAAAACATTTCAGGCAGTTCATTTAATTGTCTGTGAGTCTCTAAGTCCCTCATTTCCCCATTCTTCACTATATTTACCTATAAAATGTAAATGTGAAAGCTTCCCTTTTGGATTATTTTGAGAACTCTAAAGAGAATTCATGGGTAACAGATATGAATTGTATGAAATGTTTTATATATCAACATAAACATAATTTCATTTATTCTCTCAGAAGCTTAACTATATTGGTCTGGATATTTGTTTTAGTGAGACTTAATGTCTAAAGGTATATCAGTTTCCCTACATTGACTAATTGCCATTTCCAGCGACACATCCTGAGAAAAATGTTTTCACAATATTCTGCAAACATGCACTGATTTCTCCTTCTGAACTTCCTTGTAAACAACTTATCAAGCCTTCCACATTCAGACTGTCATTAATAGAGTAGGAACAGTATAGTAATTTTTTAAAACTGCTGATGTAGAGTAAACATCAAACATAAACACACATCCCTTTCTCTGCATCTGCAAATGCACAGTAGATACACAGACGTGGTCCAAATTATATTGTTAGAAAAACAAAAAGAAAGTGCATGTTAGTTTTCCTTGAATTCTGTAAATGAGCTTCAATTACACGTATTACTACCCGTGGTGATTCTATTTCAAACATCTTTGAGGTCATGTACCCTAAGATGACCCAACATCTTTTTAACTCAATATGTGCAAAAGGAAACACAATTTTGTCCCTCCTTTACCTGATATTTCTTTCACATTGCTTATTTCTGTTAATGAAACCTTTATCATCTCAGATTTTGAGGCCTCAGAATTATGATTAACAGTTTTTTTCTTATAATAATATCCTATCATCTTAACCACTTCGTACATACATACATACATACAAACATACATACATGTATATATTTCTCAAACATATTTCCATTTTCTCATCACAACTGCTACTTTTCCTAGTATTTGTCAAATTAATTAATTGATTCAGGTTCATCAAATGCCTCTGAGTCTCATGGCTGTTTGCCAGTATGTCTACCTGACTGAACTCTTTGAAAATTGTGCCTGATTCAGCTTTATATCTCCGGCATTTAGTACAGTTTTGAACATATAGTACATGCTCATTAAATATTACTTGAACTAAAGCAACATCTGATTTATCCAAGGGCCTGTAGTCTTTCCCCATTGAAAATCAAACTGCATCTTGCTGCCTTTTTAATTTTCTTGAAGCACAGCTCTGTTCATATATTTCTTTTAATAAACACAATAAAAGCTACCATTTGTTTAAAGTCTACTGTGTTTAGTATTATTATTATTAATAACCCCACAGCAAACTATTATTTCCATTTTTACTGATGAGGAAATTTAAGTACAGTGAGATGAAGTTACAGGTTTAGTTCACACAATTATTAAGATGCAGACCTGTGTATAAATTCACATCTGTCTTACTCAAGAGCCTGTGGTTTCCACTAGGCTACTTGCCTTTCTCTGCTCCTCAAAAATTACTGTAATGCCTCTCTAAAACAATCTGCCTGTGTTTAGGACAGGAACTGATTGTTAAAGATTTGGGTTACTAGCATCTAGTGAGGCCTTGCTATTTGGAGTGAGGTGGGTAGAGCAGTAGCATGCCATTCCTCAGAACTTGTTAGTGATGTTGAATTTCAGCTCCAACCCAGAACTACTGAACCAGAATCCACATTTTAACAAGATTCCCCAAGTGATTTGTAAACACATTGAAGATTCAGACTTATATTTTAGGGAAGCCGTGATCACTAGGCACCAGTGTTGGTTTACTGAGAAGTCATGTGAGCCTAACCTCAGTTCCTTTCCTAGAGTTATCAAAGTCATAGCTTAAGGAGATAAGGGGAATTTTAGCAATAAATTGTATACATATGTATTAACACTCCAACAATTCAAGGCAGTTTAATCATAACAAACATTACAGTTTGTAATCACACATTTTGAGAGTGATTTATTGCTTACTAATAAGGCCGAAAGTCCTAATGGGCAGGACCTTTGTATGTTCTCTTCATCATTGTTTCTCCAGTACCAAGCACAGAGCATAATAGGGATTCAGTATATATGAGCCAAATAAATAAATAGGTTATTGAATATTGACCTTAGAAACAAATTTTTGTCAAAATATGGGGGTTACTTATATGAATATTTTGACTAAGAGATGGAGATTCAAACGGGAGAGAAATTTCTAATGCTGTGTTACATGACTGTCTTCTGTACCACATTTATTCTAACTTCATCAAAGACATTGCAATCATGTTTCTTAAGTTTGTGGGTAAGACCAACCTGGGGAAAATTGAACATGTTAGAAAACAGCATAAATATTGAATAAGATATTTACAGACTAGAATGAGAGTCTGAATCTCATACAATGAAATTTAATGGAACAAAATATAGTAACATGCATTTTGACTCAAAACATCAATGAAGGAAATGGAGGAATGGTGGCTTTAGGAAAATAAGTGTAAAGACAGTTTTACTTGGTGCAATATCATTCGAGTGACATTACTATCTATAAAAATTATATAAGTTAAGGATGAAATAAGAGAAGTGGAACATTCAAAGTGAAGAATATTGTAGTCACCTATTTCAAGGCTCAGTAAACTTTATAAAGAGAGCTAGGTAGTAAATATTCTCAGCTTTGTGGGCCACAGGGTCTTTTCTGTGATACATACTTGATTATGCTGTTGTAGTGAGAAAACTACTACAGGTAATATGTAAACAAATAAGTAACTGTGCTCTAATTAAAATTTAATTTCATTTAATTTTTATGAAATATTCTTTTCTTGATTTTCTTTTCATCTATTTACAAATGTAAAAGCCATGCTTAGCTCATGAGCCATGCATAAAACATCATAGGCTAAATTTGGTCCACAGGCTAAAGCTTGGTGAATATTGTTCTATTTTATTGCAGTCTGACTCCACTTAGAATTTAGTTCTGGCATCTACCATTTGGACAAAGTATATAAATTGTTAAGTCTTCAAATGGGAATGAATACCATGCATGTAAGACCAAAAAACATTGTTGCATGAAGAAAAGTAAAATAAAATGGAACACCTATTCTGGAAAAGAATAGGTGGCCTGGTTGCCACCTTCAAATAACTATAAGTAAATTATAGAAAAATATCAAATAGATTTAGAGAGGTAGTGTATCATTGTGTCTTCAGGTATGGGATTTAGATTCAGAAAGGCCTGGATTCAAGTTCTAGTTCTGCCATGTAATGTGTATACTGTTTTGGACAACATACTAAATATTCTCTGCATCATTCTCCTCGTTTATAAAATGAAGAAAATCATAATACATACTGATTGAATTACCATGTTATGTGTAAACCACTACAAAAGTTGGTGACTTAAAACAATAATCATTATTTTTTCTCAACTCTGAGGCTAAACTGGGCAATGCCTCTCCTGGTTTTGCCTGGGCTCACCCACATGGCAGCATTCAGCGAGAGCATCAGCTGTCCCAGATAGTCTATAATGGACTCATTCATATGTCTGATAATTGGTGCCAACTATCAGGTGAGGTGCCTGGGATCTTTTCCACATGGCTTTTCATCCTCTAGTAGGTCTCAATTGGCTTCCCTATTGATGGCTACAGGGCAGCATTCCAAGAGAGCAAAGGAAGAACGTTCAGGGACTTTGAGACTTAGGATACAAAATATGCAGTGTCACTTCCACCACATTCTATTTCTCAAAAGTGAGATATGAGATTCATTTAGATTTAAGAAGATGAGGAAAAAGTTTCCAATTCTAGCTGAGAGGGGCAGAAAAGTCAAATTGCAGTGGGGTGTGGTCAAAAAAATTGGTTATTAAATATAATTAACAGGGTATTGTAAGTGTTAAATAAGGTCTGAGTTCATCAAGGGAAACATTACCTATTAAAGAATAGACAGAATGCAACTTCAGCCTTTTAATAAAAAAAAAAAAAAAGTAAAAATGAATGAACTAATAAGTAAATGAATAACAGTGTTCTAGTTGTAACGATATTGCATAATGTCCTGGATATTTTTGTTTATTCCTTTAGATCCATTTTCTACCTTTTTTTTGTCCAGGGAAGCTGGTCTCTGCAAACTATAATAACAGATTCTCTTTTCTTCTGGCTTCTGGGTGGGTTTAGACAAAGAAGAGACCAGGCAGGAGACTGCTATTAGTAGCTGAGTGGCATTCCAGTATTTCTTGTGATTCCCCTATACCCATATCACACATTGGTAAATCACTTCTTATTAAATGTTCTCAAAATTACTTAATTTTAATCTGTCATCTCTTTTCTGCTAATTTACATAGAGATTCTAAAATATCTTCTGGCGTATCCAAAACAACAACAAAAAAATGATTTGTGACAATGGATAGAAACTGTAAGAGAATCAACCGCTGTAGCTAATGATGAACCCATCAAACATTTCATTTTCCCCTCATTTATTAGATGATATTTTTAGTGCCTCTTTACTGCTCAAAAAACTGAGCCAAAATAAAGTCTATGCAAACAGTTTATAGTCTAGATGTGTTGGTAATCATCAATCAACTAATCACACAAAATAAATATACAATTTAAATGTGGTAAATGCCATGTGAAGACGGTATGCTCTAGTAAGAGAGTGTGTAATGGGCTTCTAGCAACCTTGGAGTGAGGGAAGGTTAGCCTGAACAAATCATATTTAGGGGGAGATATGATGGATTATCGGTATTAACTAAGTGTGGAGGACTGGGAATAAAATTTCAGGCAGGGAAAAGATGTGCAAAGGTCTTACAGATCAGAATAACAGGACACAGTGTAAGGGCTAAAAGAAGGCTTAGTGTGGCAAGAGTTCAGCAGGCAAGTGACATCACAGTGTTAGATGGAGTAGTTAGGGCCAAACCATGGAGGACCTTGTAAATTATACTGAGGATTTTAGTTTATCTCCAAAGAACAATGGAAAGCCTTGTGTTTAAATGAAAAGAATTATATGATTTGTAACTTGAAAAATAACTTTCTGGCTAAAATGTGAAGAATAGACTGGAAGAGGGCAAAGTAGAATTATCATTAATTAGAAACCTAGTCCAATTATCCAGGTGAGAAATGATGACAGCTTAAATGAGATAAAAGATTTAAAAAGATACAGAGAAAAAAATGATAGATTTGAGAGGTATTTTGAAGTAAAGCTGTTAGGTAGTAGTGATGGATTGGGTATGGAGAGGTAAGAGAAAGGAAAGTGCCAAAAAAATATTCTTAAGTATCTGGTTAGCTGAGCCAAAGGATGATTGTGATAAGTATGGATCACTAGGACAGGCCTAGGTTTACAGGAGATCAGATGTTGAGTTTTAGAAATTGTAGAGTTTCAAGTACTTTTGAAATGTCGAAGTGAGATGATAAAGAGGTAGTTCTAGACAGAGGCCTAGAGCTCAGAGAGGAGAGTTCTGGGTTGGAGAAACTCCAAATTCATCTGTATGTGGGAAGTCATCAAATCCAGGTACATAATTTAGATGTGATAGGATAAAATTAGAGAATGAGGAGAGGACAAAACCCTGAGGAGCCCCAACATTTGGTGGCTCGTTAAACAAGTATTTGCATGCAAATAAGACTGAAAAGGGGAATCCAGATGTGCAGCAGAAAAACCAGAAGTGGCATCATGGAAACTAAGAAAAGAAAGTTGCCAACAGTAATTGCTGTGCGAGGATACCAACTAAAATGAGAACAACAAAACATTTATTCTATTTACCTTTATTAGGCAATTGATAATGGGACAGAAACCAGATTGAAACAAATGAAGAATAAAAAAACAGAGACTATAAATATAGGAAATTTGTTCAATGACTTTGTCCGTAAAATTGAGAAATCAAGGTTTTGTTGAAGACTGTGACTGAAGAATATTTATTTTTTTAAGATGGAAAAACTTGAGCATCTTTAAATATCAGTGAGAATAAAGGGAGAGAGGATAGGATGAAATATAACAAAAAAATGGATAATATAAAATCCAGAGAAGGCAAATATAACAAAATCCAAGGGGAAGGAATAGCTATATTTACTATCATCAGATATATAATAAAGAACTCACATCTATAACATAAGATTAAACATAATAAATAGGTAGTTATGATATAAAAACAATTAGAGATTTGGGGAATGAAAAATACAACAGCTATAAAATAGTAGATGAAAAATAGACTTGATTCATATAAACAGTGAATTAATGGTCTGAAAGATTGAGTTAAGGATTCTTCCAGATAGCAGTACAAAGAAAAAAGTGGAAACTGTGGAAGAAAAGTTAGGAACTATGGAAAACAGAACCTAAGTTTCTTCATCTATCAAATAGTAGTTATTGAAAGAGAGGATAGAAAAAAATGAAGGAGAATCAATATTTGAAGAAATGATGGCTGAGAATTTTTCAGACATAATTTATGTCAGGGATCCCCAACCTCTGGGCTATAGCTGGGTATTGGTCAGAGGCCTGTTTGGAACTGGGACGCAGAGCAGGAGGTGATTATGAGCCAGCGAGCGAAGTTTCATCTGTATTTGTAGCTGCTCTCCTGTGCCAGTATCACTGCTTCGGCTCCACATCAGATCATCGGGCATTAGATTCTCTTGGGAGCATTGGTCCTTGGTGCCAAAAGGTTGGGGAACACTGGTCTACATATTGAAAGATCCCAGTATTTCAAATAGTGTTAATCAAGCACACATATTTTACAGTAAAAATTCAAAACAATAAGTGCATTTAGGAAACTCTAAAAATGTACCGGAAGGAAAAGACATTATTCACAAAAGAATACAAATTATAGTTATCTCTCATTGAGCTGGATTCTGAGGAAGACAGAGGGAGGTAAATGAAGTTCTTCTCCTCTTGGCCTTTACCAGATACTCACAGATACTGACAAATTCATAGAAAAAGCAGTGCGTTCATCAGTGATAAATGATGATCAAAAGATGCGAGCCAAAGATACATGCAAGTACAATTTATTCAGTGCTTTAAATTTTAGGAAGTTTATTTTTTTTTATTCTTTCACAAATAGTTATTGAGGACTTCCCATGTGCAAAACATTGCATGTAACCCTCAGGGTAAATGACAAGAATGAAAATAGATGTTTTCTGCCTTCATGGCACTACATTCTAGCATGTTTTCATTTTACAGTACATGGTCAGCTGTAGGATCTCTATGAAAACATGGTTAACGACTTTACTGTGTAGGAAATTAAGTTACCTTTCAATGTTTATAACCCAGGTAAAGGAGAGAATGGGAAAATGGCTCAGCTTGGATCGCTGCCATCTTTCAACACTCATACACTAGGCTTAATCATGCATCCTAATACATTCTAAACATCCTTGAATCACTTCCCTACTAACTCATGTGAAATACACCCTCCCAGATATGCTATGGCCATCTCAGCAGTCATGCCATTATTGTGTATTATTAATATAGGCCTATCACAAAATAGTACTTGCAAATTAGTAAATATTTTCAATTCAAATTACATGACTAAAAAGTCAAATACATTGAATAGTTAATTCAAGCCATTTCTTTCAAATAACCGACAGTATAGAATTTTACCTTGTTGACAACAAAAGGCACATATCCCCTTATATTTGTATTGATATTAAATAAATGTAACTATCATTTTCTGAGCACCCACTGCATACAAAAACCCTATCCACCTGTCAAATGCATTGGGCACTATGCAGCACATGCATCCTGCTTTTTTATACATCACACTGTGTTCACAACTTTTCACTTTTTCAAATGTTTTTTTTAAATTTATTTATTTAAATTAGCTTCAAGTATACAGTACATAAGTTAGACTTGAAATGTTTTTTTTTAAATATTTATTTGTCTCTCATAATATGCATGGAAATGCTAATTTCATTTTACCAGGAAACAAATTAATAATAAATTTGGGAACTAACATTCAATACCAATTGTTTGCTATTTTTATTTTGTTTTTATTTATTTATTTTTGCTATTTGATTTTTTTCAAGGCCATTTACTTAATCTAGTTCTTATACTCCATGCTTTCATTGTTATAGTGTGTTAAAAATTAGATAACTTCCCCTTTATAATTATTTAAATAAATATTAAATTAAGTATGCAAAATTTAAAGAAATATTCTTCCTCCAGTTTGTTTCAGAAAATATGGAAACATACATCTATCTGTGTCTGTCTGTCTTATGTATCTGTTGTATAATATCTCCAGAGTCACTCCAAAATGTATAATATTTTGAAGGAAAGAATGAATTTCCAAGCCAGCTCTTTTTACTAAAGCTGGCAATAATAAATGCAGTTACAGAGGAGGGGGGGAATTAACAAAAAATTTTAAAATGAAAGCTCAAAGAGGTGTGGCTCAAACCTGTTAGTTTTACTCCACGTTTCTTTTAACGAGACAAAAGCATCAGTAAGTTCCACCTTCTTTTGGTCCTTTTCTCTTTCTGGAGGATACTGTTCTAATGCCTGGAAAATAACAATAAGATAAAGAATGTATAGTTACCCTGTTTACTGTCCACTATGGAGAGACAGTGTAGTTTTGCTTTTCCTTCTGGAAGGATTTTCTTTTCTATCCTTTGACAGTGATTGACAGCTACAACAAGTTGTTGTGTCAAAGCTCCCTCAAGTCAATTATGAAAATGATGTGCACTTGCTCAAAGATGATTGTAAATTGCTTCTGGCTGATCAGAATAATGAGTTGCAGTGATGCTAATCAACATCGGGCATATATAGTACCTTGTTCCTGCCGTCATGTTTGCAGCTGCAAGTAGTTCACCCAAATGAGAGTGTTTTCAGATTTCTCATGGATTGAGGCAGGATGTTCACAATGGGGACCTTATTGGAGGAGGGAAGGGTTGGTTTCGAGGAGAGAGGGTGAAACAAAGCAACATCATTGATACAAGCCATTATGTTTACCATGCCCTTATGACTTTGGCTTAAGGAAACGGGGAGGAAGCCAACATTAGTTAGAGCCAGATTATTTTAATATGTATAAAGTGTTCTATTATTGCGTTTTCATGGCAGTACTGTGAAGAGGCTGTTGTTAGTCCCATATAATAGATGAATACACTGACACTAGGAAATTGCTCAGCATTGCACAACCAATAGATAAGGTAGGATTCAATTTTCACCTAATTAATTTCAAAGCTCAATTTACTCTACCAGTGTTACCAAAATATTGTCCATAGACCTCCTGTTTTAGGTTCTCCCTTGTGTACATCATTAAGGTTCAGCTTCCTTGGCCCCAGTCAATACATAGTCAGAATCTCTAGGGTGGAAGGATGTGATATAGGCATATAGGTCCTAGGAATATACAATTCTAACAAGCAATTCCATGTTGTATTTATGCATATTGAAGCTTGATAGCAACAGCACCTTACCTTGACTTCCTGCTTTGTCTCAAAACTGTAAGACTTACCACAGGTGTTTCAACTAACTACAAAAACTTACTAATTTGGCTTTTATTCACTATATCTCAGAGATTTTGTTTTAATTTTTCTTTGAGTTGGAGAAATACCATTTCGGTTTATTGATTCATAACTCAGAACTTCCCTACCATGTCCTCTCTCCTACAGATTGCTTTGTAGGTCAGATTGATTTTTTTTTTTTTTTTGAGTCAAATAGTTCAGGTGGGTTTAGAACAAGGATAAGGTGATCTGACATAAGCCATAATATTATATGGTGCAGTGTGCCTTGTCCAGAAAGGTATAGAGACAAGGACATAGTCCTAGAGGTCAAAGAATGAAATTTAACAGTGGAATTTTTTTTTTAATCTATGACCTTATTGCCACTGATCCCTCTGAAGGAATGCATGATACAACATGGATGTACCTTAAAAACATTATGTGAAGTGAAAGATGGCAGTTACAAAAGACCACATATTATATGATATTATTTATGTGATATGTCAAAAATAGGCAGATTTATAGAGAAAGAAAGTAGGTTAGTGGCTATCTAGTGGAGAGGAGGAATGCAAAGTGACTGCTAATGAAAACTTTTTTCTGTGCAGGGGGAGAGTTGATGTAAGTGTTCTAAAATTGATTGTGGTGATCATTCCACAATTCTTTGAAAATACTAAAAACTGTTAATTTTTCACTTAAAAGGGATAAGTTGTATGATATATTAACTGCACTTCAATGAAACTACTAAAAAAATGATGTATTGGAAAATAATAAATTATATAGAGATTGCACATAAATCGTGTTTACCCAAAGCAGTTCTTCACAGTATCAACAAGCTCTTTTATTTTTAAAATAGAAATTTATTAGAAGTAAAGCAGCTTTTAGTTCTTCTGAATGCTGAGGTAACTAAAGAATTTTAGGAACTAAGAAATATGCTAATATGATTATTGAAGCCCTGTATGAGGTTTTGGAATCTAGATCCACCAGTACTGATCTGATGTTTAAATATGTTCTTAAATGTCATAATGAAAGAAAATGAAGAAGGTAAATCTGGCACAGTATATACTGGATGGATTGAAGAAGTGAGGGCTTAGTAGCAAGGAGAAAAGCTTTACACCTTAGTTGCATTAATTCAGTCATTGAATGAGAAGGTTATGTCTATGTTTCTGAAATCTATTTTCTTACAGAAATCTATTTTGGGATTTGGAACAAACCAGACGTAAAGATAATCTCATCTTCAGTGCAAGTATATAGTTTCAGTACAAAGGGGAAGGGCTAAATACCATCTTTGATTTGATTCCAGGCTTCAGACTCTAATTCTATGGCATGGATATCTCACATATTTTCTGTTCGTCTGCCAAGCTCGACAAAGATGAGCTGCCTCACTCTGGGAATATGGGTTTGATGGTTGGGTTGCATGAACCCTGGAAGCTAGGAATTTTTAACTGTTTCTGTTTGTAAGGTTTTTAATGCCTTCTGACTCTGACACTTCCCAAACCCACACAGCAGAACTAAAATCATTTCTGGTAAATCTCATCAACTTTTGGGTAACCCCTGCAAACTTCTTTCAGTTTAATCTCTAACATTAATCTGAAGAAATATTTTCTTATTTAGTCTCTACTCTTGTTAAGAAATGATGTTAATTGTTGAATACTGTAAGAAATGATAGAGATTAACATTAGCATAATACTAAACATTGTTTGCTATTTAATGCCTGAAGTAACCTTATGTGGTAGGTGTTAGACCCCTGCTTAAGAAAATTGAACTTCTAAGTGGTTAAGTGGTTACAGTCCAATAGTTAAGAAATGAAGAGGGGTAGCCTTTTAGGTCTATGTTTGTGTGCAAATCCTATGTAGTAGAAAAAAAATCTACTGGTTCACATTGATTGACTTTATTGGCAAGTTTTATAGACAAGCTCATAACTACCTTAAATTTCTGTAAGAGCTCTTAGCAAATTGTGGTTCACATAGTAGGAAGGGCATGAATAAATATTTTAGCATCAAAAGGAATAAAAACATTAAGCACTGATTAGGTGCCAGGTGATTTCATACACATAACAACAGGTGTGGACATCAGTCTTTTAGGTTATACATGGGAGAAATGAGGCACATAATACCAAACTAACTTGGCAGTTTCTACTTTGCTGCTAAGTGGCATTTTGTCTGTCCTTAATGTCTGTGTTCTTTTCAATATTCCTATGACATATTTAGAAAAAAGAATGAAAAGGAAGAATCTTAAACTGGAAAAGAAGGGATTAACAGACCTAAGTAAGGCCTCAGCAGTAGATAGAGTCTGTATTTCCAAGGATCTTAAAGGCCAATGTTCAGAGTATGCATTTAAATTTGTAAATATCCTTTTCAAGAGATAGAGGGATTTGATCTGCTAGAGTAGTGAATGTGTTTGTGGGTATAGAACAACTATTGAACTCACTGCATCCAGGAAGTCTATACGTTTTGTAATGCTAAGCTCCTCGTATTTGGTGATGTAAGGAGATTTGACTTTGGATAGGAAAATTTTTTTGTAGCGCATACTGGAGTATTCGAGAGCTTAATATAACATTAAGAATTATGTGTAACATTCATAACTATAGACCATAGTACCGTGGAGATAAGAGATGAGATTCTCTCCTAATCCGTAAGTAGTATATTTCTGGAAGGCTTGTTGGTGCAGATAATGCCTTTGCTATATCCTCAAGCTCCAGTTAAATTTAGTTAGACCAATAAAACAGATGGAGGGATGGTGGTGAAGGAAAGGGAGGGGCTCAGGAAGAGAAGGGTTTTTTTTAGTTACAACTTCATTTATACAGTGAAGAGACACTTTCCAGTGAGAAGAGAGTGGCACTACTTTTATTGAGATGGACTTCAGAAGGTCAGGTGGCTAAGTAGTACGTGCAGTATAAAAGTAAGAGATAAGAACCCACCAAGACTCATAATTATTGGCTCAAGAGAATAAAGCATGGCAATATTTTCCAAAGTGAATGATTTGTTAGATATTATGCAGGAAACGAAAGAGTGTTCATAATTAAACAAATTTGGAAAATTTATAACTAATCAACATTAAACCATTCTCTTGACTGCATAACTTTTTAGAACTTTAAAATGTCTTAATATATATTTTAAATCTCCAAGGAAAAAATAAAATATACAGTGTTTTTAAAACTTATTGTGTCTCGATCATTTATTTTTGTGTAGCAACCTAAGCAATCAGTGTTAAATGGGACAGGAGTTTGGGAATCACTGGTTAAGGGAAGGGTCTTTGATGTGATGATCTTGGGTTTAATCTCAGCCTATCAAGAATAGCTATGAAATTATGGGACAGTTACTGCTGTGAGGAGTAAATGGGTATATAAAAGCTCTTAACATAGGGCCTGGCTCATGATAAGCACTCAACCTATGGTTGCTGTTAGTATTATTGTCAACATACAAAAATAAAAGGAGTAGAAGCCCAGTGTTATATTCAACACAGTGGCACTGAAAAGAGTGTTAAGAATCTTATAGACATCTGTTTATCAGAGATGCCATATCTTCTTTTCATTCTAACAAATCAATGAATAATAATTAAGGCAGAGGAGTGAAGGAAGGTTATGTTGAGAAAGGAGATCCATAAGGAAGAGTAACTGAGTCCCCAGTATGAGACAGGTTAGTTGCTGCCTTCATACAAGAGGTGCTGAGATAGTTAAGCCAGTGTTCCTGTTATTGCAGAACTTAGTGTAGTTGGTAACACACACACACACACACACGCACGCACGCACGCACGCACACACTTAGATAATTTGGATGTGTTTTAATCAAGAGCAGAGTGAGAATCTATGACTTTAAGATGTCATTTCCAAAAGTTGAGTAGTATCAGTTTATAGAAAGGATGATGGAAATTTCTTCTAATCCAGCCATGTTCTCTTTTTCTCACTTAGATTGGATGGCATTAAAATGAGACTTTATTCCAGAAAGATGGCTTTTGAATGTAATAATTATTTATGCTTTATGTTTTTGAAAGAAAAGGGAGTTTGATAAAGCAAAGAGAAATAATTATGACTCTACATAGACAATAAATCTTTTCTATGAATTCTGGATCCATTATTTTTATGGTATTAAATACTAAAATAAATATTTTACCTTTCTTGTGTGTTGGTTACTAACTTGAAAATTAAGGTATTCTAGTCTACACAGTACTTTATCAAGGAAAAGTAGTGTCTGTTTAAAATTACTACTCACTGGTTCTATAATTTCTTCTAACTTCTCAGATTTATTCTTTGAATTTTTGTTTTTACTTTCACTTGATGCTTTCAACTGAAAGTCACTGAATTAGCAGATGATCTTCCAAGGACATACTAAGCATATTTCCTGTCCTATTCGTGTTCATGAGCCAAAACTGCAATGTGGATAAGAGCTCTTTCAAACCAGAGGACACACATTTTATATTTTTTTGAGATTAAATATTTCCACAAGCTACTCTAAAAATGCTGCATCTATATGAAAATGATTATCAATAAGTACCTCTTATATTACTGCTTACATGTTTAGTTTTTGTATGTTTAATTACCATAGTTTTCTTTTTAATGAGGATCACTTCACCTTGTAAGCTTTCCTCAGACAGATATACTACGGGCTCAAATCCATTAGTTCTGTTTGTTAACTTGGAAAGAGACCAAGCTCTTGGTCATAATTTGAGCATTGAAAGTGCATTATATTCAATGGGGTAGATAAAAGTGGTAATTGCCATGGCTTTATAAAGTTGTGAGATGAGAAACACAAATTATTTCAAAGCTATTCTAGTACAATAAGAAACTAAAAATATCTTCTTCCTTCCTTGCCCTAATTGTTCAGATAGGCAGTGACATTTTTACTAATGTATTTTTGTGTGATGACTTTACTTTTAATTGTGTCAGTCTTGGAAACAAAAAAGGAGAATCAGCATATTTCTGCATTTTCTATGAGCCAGACAACTTTTAAACTGTTCCTACTTTTATAGTTATATAATTTAAGAATTTTAGAATTCATATACTTCAATCTCCTTATTTTCTCCTACTCATCACCAAGACAGAATTTAAAACCTTTAGTTTGGCATTCCAGGTTATTCGTAGTATAACACCTGCTCTGGCTCATGTTCCATACTAGAGACAAAATGAAATTCCTCATATTGTCAGTGAATATCCTTTAGTGACAGCACACCTTGCCATCTCTGTTATTTTTGTTTGAAATACATTCTACTTCCTTCTATTGTTTGAGAAAATTCTACTAAACCTTCCCAATTAAGCTTTTATGTAGTCTTCTCCAAGTGATTTCCAAATGAACTCAATTGTACCATCTTCTATTTCATTTTTATTTCATTGTAATATAATCATTCTACAAATCTTATTGTGTTTTATTTGAAAATAAAGGTCATGTCTTGTTCATTTTCCATTATCAGAGTATAGGTCTAAAGTGTAAATTAAATAGTTCCAGATTTCAATCCGTCCTAGCATTTACTATACATGATTTTGAATAAGTCTAAAGAACCTGTTTTTTCACTTATAAAACTGAGATAATATTCAACTTGCCCATATTTTGTTAGAATTCATCATATTATATGTAAATAACTTAGCACAGTAAGCAGTCAATTAACTCTTGCTAGATAATTGTAGGTAAAAGAATTAGTCATTTTGACTCACTGACAATATTTTGCTTGTTTATTGTTTTCTCAAAGGCAATTTCATTTCTATTTTAAGTTTTCATTGAACAGTTATTCGTTTTCAGTTTGGTTCATTTGTGCATGAACTCCTTTCTTTGCCAGATATGTCTGTATGTATACATACATACTTCTACCTAAGTAGATATATCTACATCTATATCTATGTCTATGTCTATGTCTATGTCTATGTCTATGTCTATGTCTATGTCTATGTCTATGTCTATGTTTCTGTCTATGTTTATGTCTATGTCTATGTCTATGTCTGTGTCTATACCTAATCTATCTATATCATATCTACCTAGATAAAAGTTATGGATGGTTAAGAGAGTTACCAAAGTAACTGTTAGGAAGACAGAATTTCTAATTCTTTGAGATTAAGGGAAACGGACCATGATCTTCATAAGTATTGCAACTGTTGTGTAAACCTGATCTGCCTAGTGCATTAGAAGACAGGCTGAACCAGGGTAATGCCATAGTTTCCACCCTTATGTAGAGAGGTCAAGCACCTTCTATGATCTTTCGTTTCATGATTCGCAGCTTTACAAATTCTTCTCTCCTAGTTCAGATCCTTGTGGAGCCAAGAAATGACTATTTTAGGGCTCAATTGTTGAATAAATGAACTTATCATCAGATAGATTAGGTAGAAAAATGTGGGCTGTTCAGTAGAGATTAATCCCCACTATTAGCGAAACTACCACTAGTAAAATAATACCTAACACTTTTATAATCATTTACAAATTACTGAAGGCATCGCTACATATCATTATCATTTGTTGCTTGCCATGATTTAGATTGATTGTTCTGGAGACAGTAATGTATAGTAGGTAAAATCATGGATATTGAAAATAAGCCCAGATTTGAATTCCTGCTTGTCCACATAGTAACTTCAGAACTTTGGACAGGTTACTAACACCTCTGATAACCTCAATTTTCTCATTTAGAAAGTGAGAATAATAATAATTTTGACTGTAGAACATGTTATAAGGATTATATAAGAAAATTAAATATAGAATTTAGACCAGTGTGAGCACTCACTCCACTGTTAGAGTTGCCATAGTCGTTACTGATACGGTTAACTTCCTTTTCCAATTCCACGCTCATCAACTAAAGTTTATTTTGCCCCAAACTGGAGATTTTTTTTTTTAATCTTCACCTCTTTTCTTGTTTGTTTCCTCTTTCTCTGTCAGGACAACATCAGTTTCTCTATTATACAGGTAGTAAAAACATAAATAAGACTATATTCAAACATCCCTTTCCAGACCATTGCTCAGTAATTGCCCAAATCTACTGGACCTCAGCTCATTTCCTGCCTAGGTGTGCTGTCCCACATCAGACCTGCCTTGTCATGCCTCTCTTAGTTTGTTCTCTTACCATCAACCTGACACTCAGGAATATAACCTCTTCCTTTCAAATCAGTTGGCATCTCACTGTCAGTTACATTCTACTCCCTAAACATCATCCTTCCAAGTTTTCTCACCCTCTGTGTATTTACTCATCTTGTCCCTGGAGACTTAAGTCCCGTCCTCTCATCCTATATGCTATTATTGCAAAATATGAATTTTTTTGTTTTAAATTTAATCTTTACTGATGTTGTGCCAAGAATTGCGGTAGGTACTTTGATATATGCTATCTAGTGTATTTGTTTCTCACAACCACAGAACCTCTTTTTAGGTAGAAATATTATCATTTTCTTTTAAATATAAAGAAACCAAGGCTGCCAGAGGTCACTTTGCTCACAATCATTATAGCTTTGTGTTTGTTGGTGGAGTTAGAATGAATTCAAGACTCTTCTAATTCAAGAGCTTTGATTCTTAAACTCTAAGATAAACTGCCTTTCTTTAAGCGCTGTGCTCAAATTCTCTTTCTTTCTGATTCTCTCCATCAAAATTTCTCTCTCTTTTTCTTCTATTTTTAACATCAATTGTCTATGCCTATTTTACTCGACTTGTCCTACCTATTTTTATAGTGAAGATGTTTGTGTATATATCTAATCTCTTCTACTGGGTTCTTAATTAAATATGAACTTACACCATTTCCTTTTCAACTTTTATTTCTAGTGGTGCCTTACACAGAGTCTTACATGAAGCAGGTGTTTAGTAAGTGTAGAACTGAAGTAAATTGATTGCATTGATCCAGTGCCCACAGGTATTCAACAGCACAACCTGGAGTTGGACTCAGATTTTCTCCTTAAATCATACTGTCCTTAAAACTGCATATGGTCAGAGAAAACAGACTATCTCTGACACTTAGCAGGGCTATCTTTGTTTAAGTTACTTCAACTATCTGATTCTTTTTCATGTATAAAATGGATGAAAATACCTGTATTGTGGATGTGTTGTGAGAATTAAAATAGAGTATATATAAAATATTTAACACATGCATGGCCCCTTATATGCTAGTAGTACAGGTAGTAACAAATAGTAGTTTTATTCAATCTGACCTTTTCTATTATAAAACAGTGTAAGTAGGGACTATAACTTGTTTCCAGTGATTGATTTGTTTTTATTTTTGTTTTGTTTTTAGCAGAAGTGATAATGAGAAACTATGAGTAAATAAACAGAATTGCTTCTAACTAGGATAACTGTCAAGTCTGCTGTGAGGCATCAGCAACTTTAGAAAGCACTTCTGGCATATTAGAAGGAGATTGAGCTAGTTGTAAATTAGGTCAAAGGCTGATAATCTCTCTACCTCAGTTTCATTCCAATTAGGCTTTAGATAGTTGGTAGACAGAGTATGGTCAGAAAAATAAGATAAAAAAGCCTGGCAAGAACAGAATGAAAGACTGGAGTCTGTGTGATATGCTTTTCAGATGCACAAGGTTGTCTATTAAGTTGCTGACTTATGAAGGGAAAATCAGAGAGATTGTCTCAATGAAAGACAAAGCAGCAACTAGAACAGAAGACATTTAAACAGGCCATTCACAGAGAAACCATCTACTCTGAATCTTACCCGGGCACTTGAGTGACTTTGATCTAGTCTATGAAGCAGGTATTTGTGTGTTTTGCCTAACAAATTTTACAAGATAGGAAATGGTAAATAAGATAATAAGATGATAAATGTATCCAATCTCTGCTAATATGAAATCTGTAAGATGATTTTTGATAGGGACTGTAATAAGTTTACTTTTTTTTCTTTTTTAATGAAGGATATGCTGTGGAACAGAATAATATAAATCAAATTTCAGAAGTGATTTAGAATTTTACTAAATTTTATTTATTCAACACATATTTGTTGAACATATGCTATGTGCCAAGAATAATGCTATGAATTTAGTGTTAAAAATGCCATACCTTTTTTTCAAATATTTCTTAGTCTGTGGGAAAGATAAACAATTGCAATTTGGTGCTAGTACTCTTATGCTAGTGAGTTATATTTTTTTAGCTCATTTACTTTTCCCTAAAAGCATATTGGGTAGGTACTGTTGTTACCCCTAGGTTATTGATGTGAAGCTCAAACAGGGAGGGAAATCTGCTTTTATGTAAATAATAAGATGTCAGAGCTGAGATTTGACTCTGGCTTCAAAGTTTGTACTTTTAAATTCCAGATATACCATACCCCTAAGAGTTCACTGAAAATAGGGTTACCAGATAAAATATAGGCTATCCAGTTAAATTTGAGCTTAGGTAAATAATAAATAATGTCCCATGCAATATTTGGTACATATATTAAAAACTATTTATGGTTTATCTAAAATTAAATTTAACTGGGTATCCTATATCTTTATTTGCCAGATCTGGCAACCCTAGTTAAAGTGTAAAGGAGTGTTACCTAATCTTGCTTTGGCATAAGAGAGATAAAATAAAGAAGTGACAAAATTATTTAAGCTATTTTATTTGATTTCGAAGTCATATTTTCCTCTGGTCTAATTCTCCTATTACATGTTCAATTTATGTGATGGAAATCATGCTACAACATGTATTGTTTACTGCTTAATGTAGTTAATATTATATCAACAGTGTATTCTTATGCCAACAGTGTATTGTTATGCCTTTGTAAATAAGAGCAATAATAGACTATGTATTATACTCTAAATCAAATGAGATAAAGTATATACAATCAGACATTAGTGCCCTGACTACATCCAACAAGATATAGAAGTGGAGTAGTTATGTTGGTGAAGAATGTTACTACATTTGCTACTGTCACAATTTCTATACTTGTTATTGAATAGTAAACTAATAGTATTGATCCCCACAATAAAATTCTGATATAGCCATGACAAAGAAAATGGTAATATTTGAATTATGAATAGCTTATTGGGGGAACAAAGGTCATGGTTTTGACTCAGATTTTTCCCATCCTAATTCAGAACTCTTTTTGTCTAATTATCACAGGTTAAGCATATATAGAATTATTTCAAATTCCAATGCATCCAGGCCTCTCAGTTTTGACTTTAGACTGAGGTCAACCATTTGGTTGGAATTAAGAATTAAAGACTTGCACTAAAGTTGTATTGGTTTATTAAGCAATATTTATATTTTAAATCATATGTTGTAGAATAAAAACATGGTTAAGTGTATTAAAAATACTTTACTCACATTTTATGGCACAACTGAAGAAACATAACTTGTCTGTGTCTAAAATATTGTTGTTGATAGCGATGAGATGATTTTTAAATTTTTTTTAGTTGATGCATACTGGGGCCATCCTTGAATGTTCTTCTTTCCTAAATTTGGAGATTCCATTACATGGGTACCTTAGTCCATTTGAACAAAATACTGTAAACTGGGTGGCTTATAGCTCTAGATGCTGTGAAGTCCAAGATGAAAGCACTGGCAGATTTAGTGTCTGATGAGAGCCTGCTTTCTGGGTCGTACATGGTCATCTTCTTGCCATGTCCTCATATGGTAGAAGGCAGCTCTGTGGGTCTCTTTTATAAAGGCACTAATTCCATTTGTGAGAGCTTCTCCCTTATGACAACACTTTTCAAATTCCCTACCTCCTAATACTACCATCTTGGGGTTTAGGATTTCAACATGAATTTTGGGGAACACAAACATTCAATGTATAGCTATGAGTTAGTTATTGAGTTGGGCACTTTACTCTTATGCATAATATTTACTGTTATGACTACCCTGCAAAGTAGATATTAAGAGATAGGTATTAATAGTTCCAAGTGGCCCATGAGGAAACTAAACTCAGGAGAATTTGCATGGCTTGGCTTAGTCCTAAAGCACTTTCACTTATTTCGAAGCCATCAAAGTGATGTTTTATTGAGCAATTTTAGTAGTATGGCAAAATGTTTATGATGCAGTGATATACATAAGAATAAGGATATACAATGTTGATATAGTACATACTCAGTTAAAGAAAATAGACAAAAGGACAAAAAAATAGCAAATGAGATTTTTTATTTTATTAAGATTTCAGCCCCTAAAGTTAGTATATTTGATTTCTCCCTTTTCCTTGTATATGGTTTATCTTTTTTCTATTATTTTATTGTCTTTATTGGAAATGGCTTTTATTGTAAGATTTTTGTTACTTTTTATGGAAACTGGAAAGGATAAATAAAGCAATAATAGTTCCTTGTTTATACTTAAATGATGTTGCAAAAATATGTTGTAATGTCTACTTCACTTAAAATTCAGTTCTAGATATTTCATTAATTCAACAAAGTTCTATGGAATTTCTGCTGAATTCTAGGCACTATGCTAAAAGCTAAACTTTAATTTCTTAGTCTTTGAAATTATATTTAAAAAGGAAAAGTAGTTGTTAGAAGAGTTTCTAACTCTCTTTCATGGTTGATATTTCTTGGTTTGCATATACAGAATATGCAAATTTGCATATTCATGTCACACTTGAACCCAAACATAAACTAAATCTCTTGGCAAAGTGTATATAGATAGTGTTGAGGAAAGAAGCAGGTAAAAAGGCAAACAAATTAAACAACAACAACAACAAACTAAACCATCTATACATGATTTAGATGGTTAATATAAATTACTTAATATAAATTACTCAGATAATGACAGATTATTTATTTAGTAACAGGAACCTGGTCAAAGTATAATAAAACTATTAAATTTGACTGTTCTTGAAATAATTAGTCTCAGGAGAACTTTTATTAAAATTAGTACTTTAAATGAAAATTTACTCACTAATAGAACACTTTTAAATAGTTTTGTATACTGAACACTTCATTGGAAATGGCATCTATACAGAGAAATACCAGCGAGATTTTTATCATTAGGAGTTCATAGTTGGGAGAAAGGAGAAACATGTAAAAGAAATAAATATAGATCACCCAAATGGCCTCAAATTCTTCAGCTTCTCAGATACCCTTCCCTTAAATATCCCTAAGTATTCCTAATCATCTTAGGAAGTCCAATCTACCTCTCATTTATTTTCTGAGGGTCCTGAGAAATATGTACATTTCCCATGTATCTATATTCATTGAAGCTTTGTCACCACTTTCTGCAGACCACTGTTTCTGGCTTCCTCATCAGTTAACTTTTTTTTGATTGAGACTGCCTCTTGGTGTCGCTGTAGTTCTCCCTTGTTCATCTCACCCCAAAGCATGGATCCAGGCTTGCTTTTGATTCTCTACAGTACAGATGGCACAAAACTATCATGTTTAACAGTCTCTACTAATGTAAAGAAATTTCAATATGGAAAGTGTTATGTATAACTCTCCTAGCATGCAGTTTACAGGCACAGAAATTCTTGGACCCCTCGCAATAATTTCATAATTCCCCAAGAAGCTAAAGGCCCATTAGACGAAAACCCAAGTAGTTGAAGTACAAGTAATCACTACACAGAGCATCAAGTTTAATGGTGGACTTTGGATTACCTTGCTAGATAGATGATGGTGATTCCTAAGAGGCTGGATATGAGATTTTGCCACATCTCTTCTCTGCTTAAGAACTCTCAGTGGCTCTCTAGCAATCAAGGATGAGTCCAAGCTCCTCCAAAGGCACATATGATTCTCTAAGCCCTCTCTAGCTTACATTTACTGTCTCTTTTCCAACCATTCCTTGCCCCAAACTAAAATACCAAACCCCAGGGATACCAAAATACGTGTAGTTCCTTGGCAAAGAAATGTGCCTCAGAGCCTTTGCTCTGTTTTTATCTCTGTTGAAAAGGCAGCACCTATTCCACTATTTAACTAATTTTATCAGTAAAGTCATATTAAAGCCATTTTATTCCCTAAGCCCATTCAGTATTTGCTCTCATATTGATTTACTGGATTATATACATGAAAGGTAGCATGAAACTGGGAGAAAATATTGGCTTTATATTAACCCATCAGTGTTCATATCCAGATCATAGTACTGATAACTATATAGGTTCCTAAGTCTAAGTTTTCTCATCATTAAAAAGGATACAAGAGAATTATTGTGAAGTTAGACAACCTATATTGTACCCACTCAGTGTGCAGTGCAATTATTTAATAAACAGTAACTATTATCATTTATTAATGAAGATTGATAAGAAATCTTTAGAATTCACAAATTTTTAAATTGGCTACATTTTAAACAAAATAATGTTGTAACATTTTTATATGGAATAGAGACTCTATTGATATTGACCAACAGCCGTGGTAGCTCTTTCTATACAGTAAACAAGACCCTATTCTACTATTTTAGTTACCTATGGGTGTGTAGCAAGCCACCTGAAAACTTGGTGGTATAAGACAACATCAATCATTTATTTGATAAAAAATAGGGTAGAGCTCGGTTGTGACAGCTTATTTTTGATCCACTAGACATCCAGGAGACTGTCAACATGGCTTACTCACATGGCCAGAGACATGGGACATGTTTTACTCTATGTGGGCCTCTCTAAGGGCTGTTTTTTTTTTTTTTTTTTTTCAGAACATGGTATCTAGGTTTCATGAGTAAACATTATAAGACAGAAAAATGGGAACTACCAATTCGATAAAGCCTGAGCCAAAAACTGGTACAGTATAACTTACATCATATTCTATTTGTTAAGCAGTCACAGAGCCCAGATTCAAGGAGAGAGGCATATCTCCCCCCACTGTTTGATAGAAACTGTGTCAGAGAATTTGGGGAACATAGTTTTCGAGTAATATATCTCCTAAATCTCCCAGAAATCAATGCTGAAACCAGGCTGTGACTGCAGGCTAATCTGATGCCAAAGATCATTTTACAAATGCAAACAAACAAACAAACAAACAAACAAACAAAAAACAAAAAAAAACAAACTAACTTAAGAAGAAATACAGCAAGTTTAAGAAATTTGCCCAGGTGGAAATGGAAAATGACACCAAAGTCCATAAAATAGTTACCACACTATAGTTGATAAGATAAAATGGACCAGTGCATAGCAATGCACTTTTAAGTTATGATGTCCCCTATGATGAACTAGTTAAACATATATGTAAATTCTGATATAGATCTATTTTGAGCTAGAGAGACAAATGGTAAAGTTAATCAAATGGTAAAACCCATAGCTTAAACGGCTAAGCAATATTCAGGTTAAATCATTTCAGAATCATCTACTTCCATGCAAACAATGCCTCTATTGCATACATATGTATTATTTAGATTTAGACTGATTAGTTGCTTGTACTGTTTCTATGATTGCAGCATACTGCTTCTCAGTCATAAAATGGACTTTTCAGTGTACAAATTTACATGTGGATGGAGTATAATGACCAATTGTCTATAGAGGAGTCCCTTAGGGCTGTTATATGAGGCAACTTCTACAAAGAGTGATTTTCAATAAAGTCTATAAAATTGTACAAGGAAAAGGAAGGTGAGAATTTGGTAAAAGTTAATGAAGTTATTGGATTTGAGATTTCAGTTTGATGCTGAGCTTCTTAGCATCTAAGGGAGAAGGAATAGCTTTTCTTAGGAAAAAATATTAAAAGAATGGATCATTATTCTGTATCCATCAAATCAAACTCTCCTTTCTAAAATAATAAGAAGAGAGTTTTAGTAATCTATAAATAATTCAAGTATGCAATTTATTTAATAGAATTGATATCGAATTTTTTTTTTTTTTAAGTATAAAATGTTCTGGGCAGCCTTAGATCTTTTATACAAAGTACAAGTTTTGAAATGAGGTAAGGGAAAGGTTTCACTATAGCTTTATGTTATGAGGAATGTTATTGTAAAGCATTTTAGGATAGTTTCCCTGCCCCCCCCTCCACCATGGGAATCTGGGTGGTAGAGCCAACAATAATTAGTAATAATTATTGAGGTATTTATGGAGTACCTGTTATAAGCTGAGGAAATGTGTCAATTTGGTAAGCACCTCTTCTAAAAGCATCACCTGCCTTCAAGCCAGATAAATGTTATTCCCCTTATGCAGAGGTTTAAGGAGATTACTCAGAATGTTGTCAGTTTAGAAGGGTAAACTATAAGTAAGTTAAGTCTTACTCTGGAACCCACAAGTAGTTTTACTTTGTCTCTACTTAATACTTCTCTTCTACCACAGGCCAGAGAGTACTTGAAAACATAGAAATCCCAATGTAGAAAGAAGGAGAATGAAGGGAGAATATGACAAAAGGTGATTTAAGGTAAAGGAGAGAAATGAGTATTACATATGCAGGAGAAACTGAGTGTCCTTCTGATTCCACCCTCTCAGAGGACCCTGTTTTCAGAACACTGTTAGCCAGAGCCTTCTCTACTATGATTATTTCCTGTATCTTACCTTGGGGGTGCTTCTCAGGGAGAGTGTTCTGGCCAAGTCAATAACTAGCTGTGTCAACCTACCCATGATGAGTACCCTGTGAAGATTGTGCCCCCTTCAGTAACACGAAAGCCCAGGAAGGCAGTTTCACAGCTTTCCCCACATTATCCTCCCTCTGAATGCATATATTATTGCCTGCATCAATTATTTGACTCTTAGCTTATGGTATCTTTTATTGCTATTCCTCTCAGTAAACAATTGTCCCTCTCCCCTCCCTTTCCCTTAGGAGTAGAATTACGATATAACGTTTCTGTGCATCCCTGTGGTTCTTAGTGTAACTGCCCCATATAGTAGATGCTCATTGCATGGAACTATGTGAAGCAGTGCACAATGAAGAGAATATCTGAAGTCCTTTGGTGCTTCTCCATCTCACTATTTTCTCATTATCCAAATGTGTGGATTTACATAGTATTTTAAAGTATACAAGTGATTTCACTTTAGCGATTTTATTCAATCTTCACAACAGCCCTGTGAGGGAAACCATAATGATTATATTTATATTCCACGAAGAAGAAACTGAATCTTAGTGTGGTTAATTAACTTGTCCAAGCTCCCATAGCTAGCTTATAAAATGTTTCTTGAATGAAGAAAGGAAGGAAAGAATGAGGTGCAATTAAGACTTCAGACCAAGTCGCTCTGCATGTTCAGTGCTCTTTCCAATATAGTGTCTACAGACATCTTGGTTAAACTAATTCCACCAAAGATTTTATTGCTCGAATTTATTTGAAATGACACAGCTTGTGTGGTGGTGTTGGGGGTGGAAGAGTAAGGAAACTAAGAGATGATGCTTTGTTTATTTTTGTAGGAGATAATATCTCTCAGGGAATATAGATGGGCAAGTTGATATGGGTCATATTTCTGGTAACTGGAAAATATAGACTGTCACACCTTCAAAGTGGCACAGCATTATTCCTGCATCCTCCACTCACTAAGTTGGCCTTTGTAGAAGAACTTTTCAAATTTTCTATACCTTCCCCTTATTAAAAGCCTTGAAGAATATAAGGTGAAAATACCTATAAATCATTTCTGATCTTTATCCTCATCTCAGCTCTATGAATAGAATTTTCTTTTCCCTAAGCTTTAATCAGTGTCTCACTGAGAAAGTAGTGATAATCAAACATATTTTTAATACTTTAACCCATTATATTTAATTGGGCTCTTTAAGTTACAGGAATAAATAGAAACGAATGAGCCTTTAAATCCCCCAGCACTAAATGCTGTTTACCTGACTCTCTTTAATGAATCAACCTCCCATCTTACTCTTCCCCCAACTTCCACTCCCTTCAAAAAAAAAAAAAAAAAAAAAAAAAACTGCAATTAAATGTATAGTGCTGGATCATTTCTTGCTGGCAATAATTATATGGAAGAATTTAGAATCCTATCAGAAGGCCTAATTGGGAGTAATAAACCTTCTAGCTAATCTTATACCTAAAGTCAACGGTCCCACTCTAATGTTGATGATAATGTGAAAGCCTAAAATAACAGACTAAATGAAAGATAACCATTGCTCTAAATTATTTCTGTGCATGAGTATAACACACATTTACGAGGGAGACTTTTCACAGTTAGGAAAAGAAAATGTATTTTCTCTTTTAGATGTTAGAAGTATCACTCAAGGCGCCAGATCAACCTTGAAGGGGTAGAATTTGAGCCATGGTAAATGATAGAACTTTAGCAGGCTGAGACTGATGACATCGTAGGTGGAAGAGACAGCAGAAGCCAAGTCAGCAAGGTGGGAGACCACATGGGAATGATAATGAGTCTATAAGACTCAAATATTTGAAGAGGAAATAGAGGAGAAGGAAAGTCAGAATTCCCACTCACCAGTTTGAGAAGGTTGCCTGAGGTATGTCATAGATTTGGCTGCAGGACTGAAATGTCTTTTTATTTTTAAAATAATAACAGGAACAATTAAATGTGATCCAACTGGGAAATGACATGACTAGATCTGTGTTTTATAAAAATCTACTGTAGATATAGAATGTAACACCATTTGGAGAAGATAGAAACTGGAGGCAGTGCAGAAACTTGCAATTATTGAAGAGAGAGGTGACAAGACTAGAGTTGAGCTGTGGTCTTTAGAGTAAATATGCAGAAGAGTTTCTATTATAATGTAAAGTTAAAATTTCAGATATTGTTGAGTAATGGTTTATGGAAGCTAAAAAATTTGGGAAACTATCCAATGATAAAAGTTTCAAAGAAAAAGATAATGACATTTCTTATAGTTACAGGAGAAAGGCAGAGTTGGAAAAGGAGGATAGGAAGAGAATTGGTGTTACTTATGTGAAGATGCCTTACTGACAGCTGGGCAGGTAGTGCTAGTCATTGTGGAAGACCAAGGCTGTTTGTCAGTGACTATAGAGAGATTAAAACAAAGCTATGAGACAATGACTATGTAGAATTATGAGAGGAAGAAGCGTGCTACTTTAAATGTCCAGATTTAAGGGATAAACAGAAGAAGGAGGGACATTGAGTTTTGAGTTTCATAAAAGCTAGAAAGAGACCAAGAGGATAAAGGACCATGAAAAGCAGGGAAGAAAAAATAAATTATTTTATTTTATTAGTTTCAAGTATACAGTACATTGGTTAGATATTTATATAGTTTATAAAACAATCCTTTAATTGATTTTTTTCTCCTCTGGCTGTCCACTTAGCTATTATATTGATGCTAACTGCAATCTCTATGCCATGCTCCCCATCCCTGTGACCATCTATCCACTACTAATTTGTACGTCATTAACCCTTAGAATTTCTGTTAAAGGAATAGGTAAATGGATTAGGCAATTAGGAGACCACTCATAATTTTTTAAAATAATGTTTTCTCTAAGTAGAATTTTGGAAGTAAAAACCTGGATATTAAGATTTGAAGTGTGCCATTTAGGAAATTCATAGTGACATATATTATTTTTACCAAACATTTATCAGTAAAATGTTGACTGAAGTATAAGGGAGAATAAGGGATGCAAATTAGATTTGGTTGCTGTTTCAATTGCTTCTTTAGTTCTGTTGTTTAATAGGATATTTGGGATTTATGCACAAGAATAAGAAAATGAAAAAGGTATGAAAAATAACATGTATGAAATGTTAAATATGTTTTATAGGCTAGGCATTTGTATTAAGACTGACATAAACTATCCCATTAAAGGATAAAGGATCAAGAGGAAGCTAGCACATTTTATATTTAAAAATGATGTTCAGAGATGTTAAGTCACTTCTCAAAGTTTATATAGCTACTGTTTGCCAGATCTTTAATGATATTAGGGCAGTAATCAATTTTTATTTTTACTCATTTAATCCACAAATATTCAATGATTACAGATTATGAACCAAATGGCATACTGGGTACTATAAGAGAAATTGTCTTCACCCTTACAATATTTAGAGTCTTGGGGGACAGTCCAAGGGGAAAAGTTGTTTCTTGGTTATACTGAAGTGAGTAATGCACAAAACAGGTCAAAACTGCATATATGTAGTAGACATATGCGCTGGAAGATATATTTTCAAAGAACCGTCTTTCTAAAAGAAACATTTTTGACAACTGTGACTTTGCAGCAGTCTGAAACATTGCCCATTTTGCTTTACCTTCACTTTCAGTTTTAGTTCTCTCCTCCCCCTTCCACACCCTCACACTCCAATACCTTACGCTCTGTGATCTTCTAAAAAATTTATTGAGGTAACATTAGTTAATAAGATTATATGGGCTTCAAGTTTACAATTCAATAGTATGTCATATGTATACTGCATTGTGTTTACACCACCCAGAGTTAAATTTTCTTCTGTCACCATACATTTGACACCCTTTACCTTTATCTACTTTCTCCAGCCCCTTCCCTCTGGTAACTAATAAACTATTGTCAGTGTCCATGAGTCTTTATTGCTTGTCTTGTTCATTTGGTGCTCTCAGTTTTATGTTACCACAAATGAGTGAAATCATATGATTCTCAACTTTTTCTGTCTGATTTATTCTACTTAGTGTGATAATCTCTAGATCCATCCATGGTGTCACATCTTTTTAAAATTAATTATTTATTATGGTGACATTGGTTAACAAAATCCAATAAATTTCAAGAGTACAATTCAGCAGTAAGTCATACATATATATTGCATTGTATATTTACCACCTATAGTTAGATTTCTTTCTGTCATCACATATTTGACTCCTTCTACCTCCCCCCTCCCCATCTTTATCCAATCATCTATCAAAGGATACTTTGTTTGTTTCTGTGTGTTGGCCACCATGAATAGCACTGCTATGAACATTAGGGTGCACATATCCTTGAGGATAAATGTTTTAAAGTTTTTAGGATTGTTGGGTCACATGGTAATTATAAATTTTTTGAGAAACTTCCATACTGTTTTCCATAGTGGCTGTACCAATTTACATTCTCACCAGCAGTATATGAGGGGTCCTTTCTTCCTAAAACCTGTCCAACACTTGTTATTACTTATCTTGTTGATAACAGCTATTCCAACAGGTGTGAGATGGTATCTCATTGTGGTTTTGATTTGCATTTCCTTAATAGCTTGTGAAGCTGAGCATCTTTTCATATATCTGTTGGCTATTCGTATGTGTTCTTGGGAGAAATGTTTGTTCAGATGCTCTGCTCATTTTTTAGATTGGATTATATGTTTTTTTGTTGTTGAATTGTATGAGTTCTTTGTATATTTTTGGTATTAGTCCCTTACTGAGGCCTTGTTCACAAATAACTTCTCCCATTAGCTTCCTCTTATTGATGGTTTCTTTTGCTGTGCAGGGCTTTTTAGTTTGTTATGTTCCCATTTCTTTATTTGTTCTTTTACTTCCCTTGCCTTTGAGGTCAAATTTGTAAAATCCTCTCTAAATTCAAGGTCTGTAAGTTTAGTACATATGGTTTCTTCTATGTAATTTATTCTTTCAGTCTTATATTTAGGTCTTTGATACATTTTGAGTTAGTTTTAGTAAATAGTAGCAGTCTAGTTTTATTCTTTTGCATATGGCTTTCCAATTTTACCAGCACCATTAATTGAAGAGACTTTCCTTACTCCATTTTGTTTTTGGCTCTTTTTTCAAAAAATATTTGTCAATATATACAGAGGTTTATTTTTGGGCTCTCAATTCTGTTCCATTGGTCTGAGTGTTTGTTTTTCTGCCAATACCATACTGTTTTGATTATTGTTGTTTTGTAATATAATTTGAAGGCAGGCAGAATGATACTTCTGGCCTTGTTTTTATTCCTCAGGATTGCTTTGGCTATTTGGGGTCTTTTGTGATTTCATACAAATCTGATGATCTTTTGTTCTATTTCTTTAAAAAATGCCATTAAGATTTTGATGGGGATTGTATTTAATCTGTATTTTGTTTTGGGTAATAAGGCCATTTTAACTATGTTGATTCTTCTAATTCATGAACATGGACTATCTTTCCATTTCTTTGTATCTTCGATTTCTTTTAATAATGTCTTATAGTTTTCAGTGTATAGTTTCTGTGCTCTATGATTTTGCAAATGTTCTTCACTTTGCCTGGGATGCCCTCTCTCTACTTGTGAATGTGGAAAATCTCTACTCATCCCTTCAGCCTCAACTTCTCTTCATCTGGGATTTTCCCTGATACCACCAGGCAAATGATGTTCAGAGGCTCTCTGAGCATCATTTGCTCTCTGTGGAGAACTCAGATTAAAAAATGGCCTCCCAAGAGAATGTTTACATTTCTTCTCTCAACTAGAGTCATAACATTTTTTCTCTTAACCAGAGTCTTAAAGTCAGGAACTATGTATTTTCATCCCTATGTCACAATTTCTGGAACACAGGAAGCACTAGGAAATACAAATGGATGGGTGTATTAATAAAAGAACATATCTTCTTAATATTTGTAGAGGTGTAAATCTTTGCCTGGTAGCATTGTGGGAATGTTTTTCCATGTGTGATGACCATATTTGTTTTTCATTTCAGTCCATTACCATAATAATAACTCTCCATTTGCAGCTTATGCATTTGAAAATAAATTGCCTTTCCTAGGAAATAGGGGGAGGAAATGCTATTAAGTGAACATAATTGTTATTACTTTAATAGTCACCTGTACATTATGAAATCTGAACAGAAAAAAATTAACTGAAAGAGCTGAAATGCTTCATCTATTATTGAGTATGCTTTCTTGGTGGAATGATATTTTTGCAGAAAATATTTTCCAATTCCACTAAACTATATTTTATTTAACAAGAACATGAATATATCCTGAGATAGTCTTAAAAAGTAGCAGAGCTGGTCAAATGCCAAAAAATCATCCCATCTCTGGAGCTAAAACTATACAAAGAGAGTAATGGCATTGAGGATAAGGGCTGAATATGGCTGTGATTTCTCTCTTATACATACACGTCTGTGTATAAAAGCAGTACAGCATGTTTATAATGGTCTCTTTTCCCTCAAAAATTTGGTTAACTCTTATCTCACCTATTCATTAGAGCACAACTACTCTGTGAAGCTTCCCTCAAATTCTTCCAGACAGTCCTTCTGTTATTTTTACGCCTATTTCATTTTACTATAATTACTTATAGGTCTATAATTTATATTAACTGATGAACCTTTTCAGGTCAGAAGCATCATCTTATCTATACATCCTAGTATTCTCTAGTGCATGGTACATTGGCTGCTTTATAGAAAGTGCTCAATAAATATTAAATATTACATTTCCTGTAAAACCAGCTTGGTGTTATTAAATTTCTTTAGCTTATTTTTGTCTGGGAAGCTCCTTATTTGTCCTTTGACACTCAATGATAGCTTTGCTGGTTAAAGAATTCTTGGTTGTAGAATTCTTGGGTTTTCACCACATCTAATATTTTGTGCCAAGCCTTTCTGCCTTACATGGTTTCTTTTGAGAAACCAGCTGCCAATCTTATGGGTTCATCCTTGTAGGTAACTGCTTTTCTTTTGCTACTTTTAAGATTCTCTCTTTGTATTTAACCTTTGGCATTTTAATTATGATGTGTCTTGGTGTGGGCCTCTTTGGGTTCCTGATTTGGGGACTCCCTGATCTTCCTGGGGTTGCATGTCTATTTCTTTAATCAGATTAGGGAAGTTTTCGATCATTATTTCTTCAAATAGCTCTTCAATTTCTTGTTCCTCTTAAGCTACCCCTATGATCCATATGCTTTTACATTTAATTTTGTCCCACAGGCTTCTTAAATTATTATAGTCTTGTCTTTTTTTTTTCTTGCCATTCAGATTGAATGAACTTGGCTTCTCCATCCTCTATATCGGTGGTTTGATCCCCTTCTTTATCCACTCTGTTGATTCCCTCTAATATTCTCTTCATCTCAGATAATGTGTTCTTCATTTCTGACTGGATCCCTTTTATAATTTCCATTTCCAAGTTTTTTATCTCTTTGTTAAAGTTCTCACTGAGTTAATCTACATATCCCCTAAGTTCATTGAGCATCTTTATAACCAGTATTTTTAACTCTGTATCTGTTAGATTACTTGACTCCATTATTTCTGGATCTCTGTTCTATTCTCTCATATGGTTTCTGCTTCTTTGTCTTCCCATTTTGGCTGCCTCTCTGTGTCTGTTTCTAAGCAAAGCTCTGAAGTCTCCCAGTCTTATTAGCATGACTTTATGTAGTAGGTGTCCAGTGGCAGAATCCTGAGAGGATTTCAGCTGCAGGCCAAGTTTAGCTCCAGCCTGTGCCCCTCTGGGGCCACCTGTTAAGATTCAGCAAACAATCCACAGATGCCGTTTTTATAATTGCCTCAAGAGGCCATGCCAGAAACCAAGGTCACCTGCAACCAGTTTTGAGTCTTGGAGTTAATTTAGCAAGGAGCACCTGACTCTCTGAGGACACACCAAGATGTGTGTGGCTTGGATGGGGCTGCAAGTTGGAGGAGATGGAGCTTCAGGGAATTCTCTGGGCAGAGTTACCTCTATTACCAGTTAGATAATGTCTCAGCTTTGACAGTGCTGAGTCTGCACCATGGGGCAGGGAGGAGGGCTCAGCAGAAGAATAATGGATACCACCCATACTTCTTCCCAGGAGAGAGCTTTTCCTCCAACCCTTGCTCGGACAACTCAGTGTCCCCCTGTAAGTCCCTGGTGCTCCTGGAGCAGCCAGCCCAGCGCTGATGCTGAAGAGTGAGTAGGTCCGTCACCACCAAAGTCCACTTGCGGACACTGCCCCTTTAAGAGGCATCTGCAGCTGCGCAGCCTCCATCCCACTCAGCGGCTGGGACCAGGCCACCCCACGTCTTCACCCTCTCCTACCTTCTACAGTTGCTGGGTGACTTCTTATTGCTCTTCCTATTGTAGTGATTTTGTTCATCTAGATCCCAGGTGACTATCCTTGCTGTTTGTTCCATGTTTCTGTCACAACTTTGATTTCGTCATGAGGGATGAATAAAGCCTCTATCATCTACGCCATTTTTTTTCCTCTCTTCTTTGGTAAGTTAATTCTTTTCTGTATGTATTAGGAGAGATGAAAGTATTTTTATTATTTTTTAAGAATTATTTTTTTTTATTAATTACCTACTATATACTGATTATTTTGCATAAATTATTTTAACTTTTCACAGCAACACTACAAAATGTGGGAATTGCAGAATAGCATAGGAATAAAAAGATAAAGTTAGAATACAAATGAACTTTTAAGCCCTTTATATGAACAAAGGTCTTGGGTTCCATCATGTTGATATTTATTTTGATCACTTAGTCAAAGTATTATTGTCTTCTCTACTACATAATTACTATTTTCTTCTCTTGCAAATAATAAGTTTATGAGGTGATTCCTTAAGACCATGAAAATACCTTGCTTCTCATCAAAATTTCCCCTTAGATTTAGCATCCTTTGGTGATTCTTGCCCAACACATTTTTTGTGTGTGCGATGAGTGCCAAATGCTGATTTTTCTAACTCTAGCATTTCATATCTACATTTACTGTTTGGCATTCAGCATTCTGTTATGAGCAAAGCCTTTTCTTATCTGTATCTATCATCTGCTGTCTAGCTCACTATCTGTCTCAAATACATTGGAACTTAAGGACTATTTCCCTCCAAAGTTCATACTATATTTTTCATTTATACCAAGTTGCTGATTTATTTCTGAAAAAGTGAAGAAGCTACTTTTTTCTTTAAAGGAAAGAGTCACTTCCTAAGCTGATTCATTCATTCACCTGTTGATTAGCTCATTATAGTGGTAATTAATGTATGATATGTAAGCATTTTAGAAAGGAACTTACTGTTATCCTGTATTTTTCTTAAACATCAATTAAAATATATGAACTTTAGCATGTCATGGCTAACTTAATGTGACAATATTGATGTTTTAATATGGCTTGAAGATCACATCCATAATCTTAGTAGATAAATAGTAAAATTTCATCAAATTTATCCTTCTGCTCATTTCTTCAAGAAGATGAATTATGGTTCCTACTAAAAGATTAAGAATAAAACTATAGCTTAAATACAAAGCACAAAGTTTCCCATTTATAAATGCAATGTGTTTTATTTCAATTCTTCCTTCAAAAACCTAATATGAACAAGAGGATATAAATAGAAATATAAAGAGGGGAAAAAATTAATCACTTTCTATCTCTCTCTTGAAATGCATTCCGAAAGAAAGAGTCTTGAATAAGACACATGGATGTTAAATCTAGTAGGGTTTATGCTGATAAATCAGTAGGAACATTATATTTATCTTCTAATTCTCATGTTAAGAATTTCTTTTATAAAAGAACAAAAGAGCAAATAAATTTTTGGACACTGTTTCTGAAAAACTGAAACTGGAGGTCTCTGAGCTTTCATAGCATTGACCTCGGTTATTGATCCTGTCATCTTAACCTGCTTCAGACGTTGGTGGAATATAATAGGGTTTGGGGAACTGGGGAGAAAATTAGCATATACTGAGAAATTCTTAAATGCCAGGCTTAATTGTGGTTTATTCTATAACTGTCTGGCATAGATATTCATACCCATTAAACAGAAAAGGAATCTGAGTTTCAGAGAGTGTCTTGGCAAAAATTATAGAGCTGGTAATTGATTTTGCTCTGGTCAGACTCAGTTCCTGCCAGAACTCTAGCTCTTTTCACTACAGAGGTATCTGGTGCCTTGGGCATAAGTTCAGGGTAAATAACCGTTAATTCTTATACAACTGTCTTGATGAGACTACTGGACCATCTGCAGAAAATAGCCTATATGCTAATGAAGATTATTAAGAGGTACCTATCCAATCCCAGAAAAAAGCCTAATCCAAAGCTTAAAAATCAGTGTTCATTGTACATTATGCTTTTCAAAATCCCTTCATACTCATTATCTAGTTTAATTAACAATGGATTTCATTTAAAAGAAAATATTTGTATTAAATGATTAACTTAATTTACTTTTGTTAAACTAATGGAGAAGAGTAGAGTGCAGAGGATAACATCAAACTCTACTGGGCTAAAGTTCTGGCCGACTGTTATGTTCTATTGCTTTTGCACCCCTTCCTTTTCAGTTCCCTCAAAGCAATTTTATTAAGTTATGCTCTGTGTGACACATTGAGTCACTCCTCCCTTGTCACCAACCAGGTGCCACCTGCCACTTTGTAATTGGGCCAGAGTCTGCATATGGGTCTTGACAGATCTATACTCACAATACTGTGGCACTTAATTTCAGTGAACAAACAGACTGGCAACCAGTTTAGACATCCAAGGGCTGATCTCTTTTTGGTAGCAGCTGCTTGGTGGAGCCTCTCAGGAGGTAGATAACATTGGCATTTGGGAGTTGAGTCACCTTCTGGAGAAGTGGCTGTGTTTTCTCCAAGTGTGTCTATAAAATACTGGCATACACAAATAGTTTAAAGAACCCACTTACTTAATTTTTATGCAGATGATATTTGTAGTTTAGCAAACATTTCTTTATTTTTTTATTGAAATAGAAAAAAAGAAAATAAGAATAAGAAAATGAAAAGAGAATATAGATGCTTTCTGTGGTTAGACATATATTTTGAATACTTTACCTACATAACAAATGCCATATCTGTTTTAAAATGCCTATTTAAAAGCCATTTGGTTTTAAGATGTTATTTCATAAAATGATAGTTATATCACAGCAGAAGATTGGCTAAGTGTTCTAACATGGACTTAATGATAGGTGGGTTCAATATAGTCCAGGTCTGATGGGACAGTGCAATTTCATGGCTAGATTCAACTTTGTGGATCCAGAAGTTTGGCTGGTATATACAATAATGATTAGGTTCACGAATATTTGGATCACAGCAACCACATTTATTTTTGATAATCTGAAAAAAATTGTGTTAGCCAACTATACTTGATTAAGGGCTAGACTTGCAAATTGACCAGAATTTTGTGCCAGCTACTAAGGGCACTGAAATCTCTGAATAATACAGGAGATGTGCTGGAATTTTTTTTTTAATCTTTGGGGGCTTTTTTTTAGTAGTTTCTTAGCAAAATAATTTTGTTTCTTTTCTTCCAATAGGTTAGAATGCTAGTCTATTACATATACTGGTTATAGGGTCAGAGAGTATCTGAATTGTAGTCTTTCCTCTGTCATTTTTTAGTTGTTTGACTCCAAACAAGTCACTCCAAGCTCACTCCCTGAGCTTCAGTTTCTGCATAATGGGAATGGTAATAATATCTCCTTTGTAGTTATTTTCAAAACTTAGAAATAATGTGAATAAAAATTCTACAGGGGAGTGGAGGCCTTGCAGAAAGCTGTGTAGTGTTAAAGAAGTACAAATTAGTAGTTTACAGGTCACAGGGATGGGGAGCATGGCATAGGGAATGCAGTCAGCAGTAATGTAATGACTAGGTGGAGAGCCAAAGAAGAGAAAGAGTAATCAGAGGGATTGTTTTATAAACTGTGTAAATGTCTAGCCAATGTATTGTATACTTGAAACTAATAATAAAATTAAAAGAAAAATCTATAGAGCCTAACATATAATAAGTATTCAATAAATAATGGGTACCACCACCACCACGATAAATTTAAAAGCTTTATTCTAATTTTAGACATATCTTTATTAGATTTGCAGGTTCTATTTTCCTGATTTAATTTGAGAGAAATTCTGTCCCTTAAGGCACCTTATGCTAATCTAAAGCATTAGATATGGACTTCACAAACCTAACTCTCAGAGAGATATACATTACCTAGTTATAGGAAACAAAAGAAAACAAAACGTGTGTGTGTTTGTTATGTGTGTGTATGATAATAGAATCTCACTATGTGAACTTATGCCATATATTAATGTTCTTTTATTGTGTATCTTATTTCACTAGAAGCTGCTTTGGGGAAAAAGTCAAATAGCTACCATATGCATGCTACCTATCTTAATCTTCACAGTAGCCCTGAAAATTAGATTATTATTTTAGTTTTACAGATTAAAAAGTGGAACTTAGCCAAGTTATTATTATTATTTTTTTATCTCCACACAATTAGAGAGTATTTGAGCTGGGATTCAGACCCTAAGAGAGTTTAATTATAATGCCCATGAATGTTTACGTTATTCTACCTCTTAGAAAACACAAACCATTAAATGTCAAGGTATATAGTTAAGAAAAGGTCCTAACTTTGAATACTGCAGTCCAAAGAGGCTTTATTCTCATTAGATAGTAAGTTATGTTAAGTCTTTGCACACTTTGTGTATCACCTCTGTGTGAAATAGAAGACTGAGCTAAATCATGGACTTAATCATAACCAGCTCCACAAGATTTATCATTTAAGCTCTACTCAGAGACTGGAAAAAGTAATACCCTTGAATTTTTTTATTTTATTTTTTTAATTAATGGCACCGGAGAGGAGAAAATATAATCCTTGTCAAATAACCATTTAATATAACTGTTGCAAAAGAGTTGATCTTTCAGTTAACATAAAGGCAGCTCTTCCTATGCCTTATATTAATTCTTTTCCGAACCAATGAGCCAGAATCATGGATTTTTTATGTATTCGTGGCCTGGTATGTCAGTAATATTGCACAAGTGTAGATTTTCTTTCAGGGTTTAAAATTATATATATATATATATATATATATATATATATATATATATATATAACACAATTTTATATATATATAAACACCATTTTATATATATATAAAACACCATATATATATATATATATATATATATATATATATATATATACATATATATAAAACACCATTTTAATAATAAATCCAGACTCTGGGGTGAATAGTCTACTTTCCCAAACAGAATAGGATGTAAAGTTACTGAATTTAAGATCTAAAGTAAATACAGCGTTTTCCTCTGAGACAACTAAAAATGGTGTTTCTCTGATCTTACTAAGGTTTGAGCAGAGTACAAACATGCCTAGACAAATATCCTGTATAATCTTTTAATATTTTCAATGTTCAAGATGCTGTGCTGGTGGCTGGGGATTCAAAAGATGAGTAATATGCAACCTTTGATATTAAGGAGGTCATAGTCCATTAAAGTAAAAATTAATTAGAATGAAGTATAATAATAGATATGACAAGTACAGCTCAAACTGCAGTGGAAGATGGCAGGGGAAAATTATGAATTTGGAATTGTATATATTTAGTTTGAGGCCATTTCAAAATATCCAAGTATACTAAACAAGTAATAGTTGACTATTAGCACATAGAAATAAGCAATACTTAACTAAGCCTTTTTGTGGGAGATATTGTTATTTATACTAAATAGTGTATTTAAAAATAAATGATTTAATTGCAGTAACACCTAGCATTTGTGAGCAATTAATATACATCAAAGACTGTGCCAAATGCTTTATGCATATGATATTGTCTTAATAGCAGCCCTTTGGTGTAGGTGTTACTCCTGTTCAGGTAAATGAATGTTAGGTGATAGCCACTATTGCTTTGAAAATAAGAAAGGAAGCTGGAATTTGAACCCATGTCTGCCTGATTCAAAGTCTGGATGTTAAATAAGAGTTATTCCATGACAGAGGTGACGTTGTCTCTTTAATGATGCTGGAAAGGAGTTTTGGAGACTTGAGAGCAAGTTTACTAAATTAGGGTTTGATGAGACTGCTGCAGTCTTCCTGTAGAAATGTAGAAATGTAGTTTCAGCAAGTCAAATTCAAACCTTGCCACTCTCTCACTATGTGATCATGGCTACAGTATTCATCCTCTGAGCATCTATAAAAGGAATGATAACAAGACAACCTTTACAAAAAAATAACACTCCTGACCTTAGTACTTAGTAGGTAATCTGTAAATATTTTTCTTTCTTTCTTCTTTACCACATGCCTTTTCCTAACTGAGCCCAGGAAAAGAGAGCTCATTCTCTGCTTTATTGATTATGCCAAGAGTTTCAGAGCAGGGCATCTCAAATGTAATGTGTGCAGGAATCACATGAGGATGTTGTTTTAATGTAGATTGTGATTCACTAGATCTGGGGAGGGGCCAGAGAGTTTGCTTTTCTAAGATCCCAGGAGATGCTAATGCTGTTCTTCTATGACCACACTTTCATCAACAAGGTTTGTATTGTTTGAATTTTTCTTCTTTTGTGTTATACTAAGTACCTCCAGCTCCCAGTCATTTTCTCCCTGCTTTTGCTTTCATACCAAGCAAAGAACAGCTGTTTTCACAGTCCCTGGTTGTGGCAGCAATATTGGACACCTTTCCAACACACAAAATACTTATTATTTGGGAAAATAATTGAATAGGAGCAAAAACTTATATAAGTAATTCTGCTAATAATACCAGTGAGCATTATTATGCTGCTTTTAACTTTATAGTGTGTTATCCAGAATATTATCTCAATTGATTCAACTGTTCAACAGGTATTTTTTGAGAGGTTACTATGTCCAGGACAATGAAGGAACAGAAAAGACTAAGGTTAAGCCTCATAATGCTCATCGATTTGCAGAAGAGAAAGGCAGGAAATTCAACAATAAGATTGTGTAAAAAGATCTACAATGGAAGTAGATTCAAAATCGTGTAGTGATATAGTAGATGGCATTCCTATCTCCAGGAGTGAGAAAGGAGTCAGGGAAGGCTTCCCAGAGGATACTACATCTTCACCACTGCAGGTATCATCATCATCATTTTCATTGTCTCTGTCAGCATCATTACCATTATCATGACAACCATCAGAAAGCATGTATTGAGAACTCTTTATAAGGTACTGTGCAAAGCATAGAGTATGCATTATCTCCAACAATCCCCATAACCTCCTCATAAGTTGAGTACTATTATTATTCCTATTTTAGAAATAAGGGAAGGATGCTTAAAGAAATAAAATAGCTAGCTTAGTATAAAAATAGCAGGGCCTGAATCCAAAACTGGGAACTTACTTCAAAGCTCATATTCCTAACCATTATGCCCCTACCACATCATTCTCTTTAAAATAAATGATCACAACAATCTTTATAGACATAGAGGATAATTTAATTGTTTTAAGTTTAAAATAGAGGATCCTGAGGTTCATATAAAATAAATTATTTTCCCAAATAATTGAGGACCAGGCTCAAGTGAGTGTTTTTAAATCTAAGTTCCATGTTTTTCTACATTTTGCAAATCCTGTGATAAAGGTAGAGTAGGCATGCTATAGAAACAGCTCCCTTTGTTTCACAAGCTATAGCTCTATAGTGTTATTCTGCTTTTGTTTCAAAGCCCTCATGTTGATAATAACAATCTGATTTTTATCTTTGATTCTATTTTTTACTCGAGCTTTATTTTATTTCTCCTGCTTTTCTTGATTTCTGGAAATGATTTTTTAACATTATTAATAGTACAACTTTAAGTCACCCTTTGAAGGAGTCCTACTGAGTAATAATCTTTCACTTTCTGGAGACTGGGGAAAAAATTCTTTAAAATATTGGCTGGGAAAGGATGTTTGTCTTTAGCACAAAAAAAAATCATTATCACCTTTATCTCTTAGATCCTTTTTCTTCCTTCCCTCATTATTTTTCATTCTTATTCTCATTCTCTTTCCTTCTACCTTTTATTCTCATTCTCTTTCTCCTACCCTCTTTTCCTTCTTCCCTTCTCCCCTGCATCTTCTCTCTGTCTTATTGAGTTTAAGAGGTGAGCACTATATTTCTAGTTAAAATTTCATAATGGGTTTTCTGCATTTATAATTGTAGTGTGACCACAAGATATCATGTGAAGAACTTTGCTTTGCAGTCAAATAGAACTAGCTAAGATTTACCTTCAGCAGTTGTTGACTTTGTGATTCTAGGCAAATTAAAATTCAGTTGCCTTAATTTACTCACCTGTAAAATGGACAGCATAATACCTTTCTCACAATACAGATGAAAACTAAATATTGCCTGAACATGAGAAAAGGTACATAATGAAAAGTTCCCTTCCAGTTAAAAAAAAATATAAAGAAAATTGGGGCTAGGCATGGTGTTATGTATTCTTTTTTTGTGTGTTTGTCTTCATAAGTTGGCATGGCTTTACCTTTCACTAGATTATAGAATTTCCATTGGTAAAAACTGATTTTCACTTATATTTTTTGTCCAAATTTCCCAGCCTAATGCATTATATGATAGGTACTCAATAAGTAGAATATTTATTGAATTCAGCTGCAAGAGAAGCTGGATCAGGCCAGGGATGTAGACTTTAGTGTTCAGACAGGCTAGGTGCTCTCTCACTTTGCTCCCAAAGCAGTTTCTCTTATAAGGAAGGCATCCAGGTCAGCTCCTCTGCCAGTGAGAGATGGTTGGCAGCATTTTCCTCTAAATTGGAGAAGAAAAGAAAAGACTTGTCCAGCTGCCACCAATATCTTAGGAAATGTAAATATTTAGGCAATCATAGGTTACCCATTGTATTTCCCAATACTCTTTTCAAGGATTTTTTTTTTTTTTACCTGAATAAAAGCCTCATAAAAATAGCACAGTACAACAATTCTAGCCCACAAAAAAATGCAGAAAACCATGGTTATTAATTTACTCTTTGGAACTGTCTCCTACATTGCATTTGGAGTGCTGCTGCCCACGCTTGATGAGCAGATATTCCCAAGGTCCCTGTCCCATCCACCCAGAGTCCCGAGACTGTGCATCCTATCCTTGAGCACATCTTCCCTGTGCTTCAACAGTCATCCCCACCGGATGTCTCTCATATCTCTACACATCTGATCTGCGCATTCAGCTCTGCCATACATACCCACCATCTTTTAATAGTTTATGACAGTCCCACAGGCACTTGAGCTCATCACAGAAATGAGTTTATATTCCTTACCTAAACTTGTCCTTCTTCTATATTTGTTACCATGGTGAATGGCATAAGAAGTCACTTAATTCTCACAACCACCTTAAGTAAATGTTGTTACCCTCATTTGGCTGATGAGAAAACTGAAACTTGAAGAAATCATGTACCTGCAAAGTAAAAGAGTTGGCCTGCAATCCCAGATTATCCTACTCTAAAAAAATGTCTCTTCTCATAAGCTTTACAAGAAAAGAAAGAACAGGGGGGAAGAGGGGAAAATGTTGATTTATCAAATAGAGAGACAATTATAAGATTCCTAATTGTTACTTCAGGGACCACTTAAATGAACCCAATCTTACTTCTTTAGACTACCCACCTTGTTTAGTAAAAATCATGAACTGAATAACTTAGTGAAATTTTAAAAATACCTGAATTTATTTTATTAAATTAAATAATTATACTATTTGAGATTACATCTGGGAGCAATCTCTCAGCCATTGTGAAACAGAGTCTATACTGACAAAATAATTGCATCCATTTTGGGATGGTATAATTCAAATTAGTGGAAGAGAAAGTGACAAGTTGACTTCGTGCTCTAAAATAAGCACTGATTTTAGAACTTTTTATGACCAAAACACTATTCTTGGCTCATATGCAAGCATAGAAAAAATAGCTAAAGCTTTCAATGTTGTTTGTAAAGATAAGGCACTTGAAAAATATACAGTATTCCCTTTATCTTCTTTTTGTCATTGCCTAGGTCTTGGATTCTGTTGAGGCAGGGTGTTCTTGTGTCTGCTTGACATGGTACGCTTACAGGAAAGGGAAACAATGTTAGGAGAATTGTTAAGGTCTGGTTTTTTGTCATTTATGAGTTTGTCCACTGTAAGAGGTTTTCTTGCCTTGTTGAGGTGGTGATGAATTTTTAGGAAACTTTTCTAGTGTCCAAGACTCCTATCATGATATTCATTTAAAACATCAAGTATGTCTTTTTTTTTTTTAATTTTGTATTGAGAAAGAGTCCTATGGAAATAACTCTCTCAAAGGTCCAAATTGACCTTATGCAATACAGAAAGTAATTCTGGGCAATACTTGCCCTAAATAACCTGTCATAGGTGTAATGATGATTATTGAGAAGAAAAGAACCACCAGACACCCAGACAGTTCTTCTCACAGACAGAACCATAAATGGATCTCCAATTTCAGAAAATTTCCCATAGCTTTGCAGACCCAATAACATAAATCAATGGTGCTATGAACTGAATGTGTCCCCTCGTCAAAAATTCATATGTTAAAATTAATTCCCAGTGTGAGAGTATTAGGAGGTGAGGCTTTTGGAAGATAATTAGGGCATGAGGGCAAAGCCTTCATGAATGAGATTAGTGCCTTCATAAAAAAGGTCCCAGTGAAGTCTCTTGCCCCCTTCCACCATGTAAGAACATAGTGAAAAGGAAGCTATCTATGAACTAGAAAGTGAGACCTCACCAGACACTAAATCTTGAACTTCCCAGCCTCTGGAACTGAGAGAAATAAATTTCTTTTATTGATAAGCCACTCAGTCCATGGTATTGTTTTAGTTGTCTGAATATGCTAAACCAAATATGAAGTATATAGGATTGAAAGGCAGATAGATTGGATTTGAATTACATACAGTATGCAACCCTTCCTAACTGGTGACCTTGGACAAATGTAATCATCTCTATTTCTTAGTTAAAAAAAAAAAAAAAAAAAAAAAGATATATATCAGTGTTAGTGTTGTTGAGGCTTAAATACTTTTTGTTGCTATTGTTATGACCCTAGCTCAGTGTTTAATACATGGAAGAAACTTGGCCAGGCACAGTTATTATATTGCTATTTCCCTGTCAAGTTCACCTTAAGTTTGAGAAATTGCTACATAAAGTAGAAAAAGTATTAAATGAGAGTTTACCTTATTTCAGTAATCAAAATTAATTTCCTTTTGTGAAAAGCATTTATCTCCCAAGTATGGAAGTATAATACCTTGATTACCAAATATATAAATTGGTGAGAATCGAAACAAAGCAAGATTGACACTGCAGTCTTATTCTTAAGTATTTACTCAAGAGAAATTAAATTTATGTCCACACAAAGATTTATATATTCATGGGAAATATATTCATATTAGTAAAAAAAAGTTCCTTAATTTATGAACAGAATTTATAAACAAATTTGATATAGCTATACAGTAGGATAGTGTTCACAATCGAAAAGATTGAACTATTAATATGCACAAAGCATAGATAAGTTTAAAAAGCATTATGCTAAATAAAAGAGTCCAGACATGAAAGCAAACTTTGTGATTCTATTTTATGAAATCCACCCCCACACACACACACAAAGCCATAGTGACAGAAATCAGATCAATGGTTATCAGGAACTAAACCAAAGGTTGAAAGGGAAGATATTACAAAGGAATATCTGAGGGAAGGAATGGGGTATGGAAAGAGATATAAATATTTTATATTATGTTTTCCATCATACTTTATTTGTCAAAATTTATCAAATTGCACACTTAAAATTGATGAATCTTATTGTATGCAAAGTATATCATAGTAAAGCTGATGAAAGAAGAAAATGGGAAGAAAAAACAAAAGATATTGAAAATTTCAAATGACTTTTCAATCAAGCCCAAAGATATATTATTCCCCATATTTTTAATGACCAGCTTATTCTAACATGAGCCTAAGTGGCCAAAATATATCATCTCTGTAATATCAGATCTCATCTTTTAGCAGTCTAAATATCATTTTCTTCACTTTGCTGATGAGGAAACTTAAAACTTGATGAGGTCATGTAGCTGAAAACTAGAAGAGCTGGACTTCAGTTTCAGATCATTCCACTCTAAAACCTGTGTCTCTTCTAATCAGTTTTATTAGAGATAAAGGAACAGGAGGAAGAAAGGAAAAGAAATGGTGAAACAACAGACACACTACATACACACATGCACACATGCAGTGCTTTAGGGGTAACTGAGAAAATGGTGTACTCAACCCTAATATAATCCTGTGATTTTAGCTGATCCACAAGTAGAAATCTTTTTGCTTCAGTTGGCAGTTGATGGTGTTGGTAAAATTTTTCTCCTCTTCTTGCTGGGAACACAGCCAGACTACATTTTCCAGTGTTCTTTGCAATTAAATTGATTGTATTACTGAGTTGTAGCTAACGGCATGAGTGGAAGTGGTATGTACCATTTGCAGGCATGGCCATAAATAATTTTCATATGTTCCTCTGTAATTTTCATACTTTTCAACTTGGGGAAGGCAATAGTCCCAGGAGCAACCTCAAGAGCTATGAATTGAGGATGACAGAACTGTCATAGTTGTGGTTCATAAATGGTTGCATAGAGAAGATCCCCTCATCTCAGCACACACATCCATATACACACACTACTACCACTTACTATTACCAGAGACTGGAACCAGTCTTTGTTGTAATATGAACAACAAACAAACTACTATACTGAGCTAACACTTGTAGGTCTATTAGTCACCATAATCTTGCCTACCTTGGTTAATACAATATGCTAGAAGCAATCTAGAGCCTAGCATCATATCAGGCTGATAGTCTAATCTGTTATTTTCATTAAGCCCACATAAAATCTCAGGTTTTGTCACTTCAGCCTCAAAGTACAGCCAGTTTTGGAATTCTATCCAGTGAAGGAGGTAGTTCATTCTAAAGTCTAGAGATAGCTGGACTTTGGTGCCCATCCAAAGAGAATCAGCAATCCCTGAACCTATGATTGTTTTGCTTGCTTTGTGCAAAGAAAACTATTTCAAGGAAGCATAGAAGTGTATGTCCTGAACAAAAGTTATTCTTAAACTAAGTCCACTAAGACCTTGTCTCCTAGAAAATCATATCAAATCAATGTCCTCAAACTTGACCATTTCTGATAGTAATTTTTCTAGGAAGGAACATATGTAACAGAATGGGGTTAGGATGCAGAGGAGCACTGAGTTTTCCTGAGACAATATTCACATCATCTAGATTTAATTTTTCTTTACTTGGACACTGTCCAGATATGCACTGCTAACACCATTTTTTCTTCTCTCTGCATTTTTCTGAGCTGACATTGCTGACAACCTATTTCCCCTTGACATTCTTTATTCTTCCTTAGCTTTGCTAATACCAATGAGTCAAGTCGTGTTCTGGCTTGGGAACTATCCATTCTCCTTAAGAAGACTATTCATATTTCTAAACTCATCCATTATGTGTTGATTTTATCAGTGAACTATTCAGAGTTCTCTGGAGACACTCAAGCATTATAAAGAAAATGATTAATTTCAGCTCACCAATTTGTAGATAAAAAAACAAAAAAAAACAACTTAGAAGACAAAAAGCCTTTCCTCATTCAGAATCTGTATTGTAGAAGTAATTAGCTAAATGATTTGCTTGTTTTTCTTTTGTTAGATAATGTGGCATACAAGAAAAAAACAGTTAGATCTAGGTTCAAATACTTGCACAAAAGCTACTGGAGATGTGCAAATTGAATCAATTTGTTTCAGCTCTCTCACTTATAAAATAAGAAAATCAATACCATATCATTTTGGTGTGTGTTAAATGTGTTAATTTTTTCTCTTAATCCAACAGAGAATAGGCAGCATTGGATTTCCTATTCCTTTGGTTACATTATATTCTGTACTGTAGATACCTACATTCACTTGTAATGCATTTCTGCAGTTCTCAAGTATCATATGGGATGTCTGATGAAATGACATATTAAAATCCCTTTCAAACTGAGGATATGATGACTTTGATAAATTACATAGAAATATACCAAGTGTGAGAGGAATGTGTAGTGTTGAACTTGCTGGAATTTTTAAATTGTGAATGACATTCCTATCACATATTTATGACAGAAGAGCCATGATGCATTATGTCCTAGTTCAAGTCCACAATGCAAACAAAAACAATTACTTTCGTATTTACTGTATTTAATATTTCAGTGCCTCAATTTTCTTCATGTAATTGAAGATCGTCTAAGAAAGAAGAAATATTTGAAACTAATTATTGAATCTAACAAAGAATTGTAATTTTAATTAGCAAAAAGAAAAATGTTGATCAGATTAGGAAACTTTCTGTGTACTTAGTCTAATTGATTATCAAATAATCTGACCAACCAGGTTACACCCTCACCCAATTTGGCTATTCTGCTGCTTTAGACTTTGGCAGAGAGATATATATATAATATATATATATTTTTTTTTAGTTAACATATTTTTCATCAGTAGTTGCAGCTTCTTTAATGTCTTATCTCCTATATCAAAATCATTGTTTCCTTATCTGAAGATAATTTCAATATTTACCATCTGGTCTCACTAAAGCCTTAGGGGATGCTATCACAAATACATTAGCAGTCAAATAGTTTTATTTCCTATGGTACCTAATGTATTTTCTGTTCCCTAAAGCTTTAAAAAAATTGATTATAATAAATGAGAACAATAGAAAAACAGCAACTTATTTGTGTAACAGTCAGTCAATACCTGGGCCCTATTATGTTAATTACTATGAGACAAATTTATCAAATGAGTGTTATAGAAGAATTTTGAATACCCTTGCTCAGACTTCAGAGCCCTCACTCTTAAGTACTGTTCTGCAGATTTTCACCAACCAATAGTTATCTTTGGCATTTTTATTCCACAAGGGTTAAATAAACTTAAAAGACCTAACCAGCTATATGAAAATTTAAAATAAAAAAAAAAAATCCCTAGAAACTAAGAAATGTTCTGGAATAGTATGAAATATAAAGCCTTCTCAAATGAGGAATTCCTTTCTTTGCATTAAAAAAAAAAAAAAAAATGAGGAAAAGGGGCAGAAGGGGCAAGCTCCCAAGAGAGAAATGTTAAGATCCAAGCCAAATTGTTTCTTCTACCTTCTCACCAAAGGAAGGGCGCCAAATGTGACCTCCTCAGGACCTGTGAGTCCCTTTATCATTAGAAACCTCAGAAGTGAAGAGTCAGTATTCCCTGAGGCAAGGAATGAAACAGAACAGAAAGTCATAATCTCACTATTGTCTCTCTACAGGGACTGTTCCATTAAACACATTTTCATCTGTAGAACTTTTCTGCCTCATCATCTAGCATAAAAGAAGATGACAGTCTATATATCTATTGGTTTATTGTCCATTCAGCCATTCTGTCCTCAGATATGCATTGGGAATTAATGGTATGCCAAGCAATATAGATGATGGGGATAAACACATACAAAAAGAATTGTTTCTATTTTCAAGTATACTAATTTTTCACAGGGTTTTAGAGAGACTGAATAACATGTCATAAGATATAGTGTGTTGTGAAAAACACAATGGTTGGTCAACAAGTGTCTGAATGTGTGTATATAGACCTGGTCATAAGAAGCTGTACCTAGCAGAGTTAATCAGGTTTCTACATGGCTCACATTTTCAATGCATTTGAAATACCAATTTTTAAAAGAGACATATATCGGCAGTTTTCAAACTTAGTGGATGATGAAAATCTACTTTGTTTTGAGTTTACTTTTGTGTATCGTAGAACAATGACTAGTATTTCATGGGACATGCTTTGGAAATTAAACTACAGATGATGGGAAGCCTTGAATGATAATAAAGTAGGGTAGATTATGAACAGATTTAACTTTCTGAAAAATAGTCTTACATCAGTAATAAAATGATTTTTAGGGAAAAGGTAGGTGGTAGGTAGGAGAGCAATTGAAGAATCTGTGCATTAGTCCAAATAAGGAACAAGAAAGGCCTGCACTAACATACTTATAGTTGGAAGAAAGGAGAATACACAGAAAGTTTGTTGATCTCCAGAACTCCTGGAAGGGTTAGACTGTGTAGAGGCTAGGGCGGGGGACTGGAAAGAAAATTGAGAGAAAGATGATGCGTGCATTTAAAAACATTGGATTCGATGAGTCTTGGGTATGAATGTCTAATAGGATATCCTGGCATTATGCCTTTGGAATCTTCCATGTGTAGGTAGAAGTGAAAACTATGGGAGTAGATGATATTTTCCAGAATTATAAAGGTAGGAGCCTAAGCTACTTTATAATTTTGCAGGTAGCAGGTTCTGATTAAGGAGTCTACCTTGTTACATGTTGGGCTTTCATAATATAAATAGTGTCTCCAGCTGTTCCTTTGTGCCAGCACTTAATCAGACACACCTGTCTCCTCTTCCAAAGGTCCAAGAGGAAAAAGACCTCATATGTCACATAACTACTCATTAACACAAAACAAAACAAGTTTAATGGAAGAATCATTGTATGAGTTTTAAAATATTTCATCTACATGGGTTCAGATTCTACTAAAATGTTTCTTTTGAGTTCACCTTAAAAATTATTTATAAAAACTATAAACTTTAGAAAAGAAACAACAAAATGTTTATTGGCAAAGGATTCTTTCTTAGAGTGTTGTTGTTGTTGGTGGTGGTGGTGGTTTTTAGTGACATATAAACCTAGCTTAGAAACATCGTATTTTGCTATGAATTCAGATTTCAAACAACTATTTTATACTAACTATAAAAATAAATTTTCCTTAATCTTTCACCTGGGAATGAATTAAGTAAAACTAGAAATCAGAAAGTAACAGGAATATTTGACTTTCATTTTAGCTTTCTTACTTTTATTTTTCAGTGAATGCATTTTACTGCAATTTATTGTGGTGATGGAGAAGGAGGAGGTACATGGCATGAGGGCAGGTTGGATGCATAAGTTTAGGAGTGTTCCGAGCCTCCACTGTCTTTTTGTGGTAGTAGATTTGGTCCATTTCACTCTGGTTTTACCACCAACTAGCTGCATAACTTTACTGAATTTACCTCTGTTTTCATTTTCTAAACCTGATTCCCCTTTTTTCTGTAAAATCAAGAAATGGGCTATCAGGTCGCCTTCCAGTTTTATGCAATATAATTTTAATTTATCATAATTTCTTTGAGGCTTATATAAATATTCCATAAAGTTGGTTTAGAAAATAATCCAATGAAAAGGAACACTATTAATATTACGGAGAAGAGAACTTTCTAATTCCTAGTATTTTTCAATCAGCACAGAGTTCTCTACTTGAAACTATGGATTGTGTGTTTTTTAAATAGTAATACTATTAATCTAGAGTGGTAATAACATTCAAAATATCCATTCCACTTGCATTTATTCTCAATTTTTAATTATCATATTTCTGATTATTATAATTGTTGAATGGTCTCTTTCTAAGATATAGATATCTTTATTACCAAGTTCCTACCTATTTTTTCACTTCTGTCATTAATTCTAATTTTTTGTTAAATTAAAACAAGCAGATTTGCTGTCTGATTTCTAATTCTTACTGATTCCTCATTATTATCTTCAATTTTTCTTAGTTTGGCTTTTGATAGCATCAGGAATCATAGTGTGGCATTAGAAAGTACTACAGACACCCTCCAAGGGTTTCTTTTCTTCTTTTTTGTCCTCTGTTAAATGAATGCTTATAATTTATGGTAGAATGGAGGACTCACAGTCAAGTTCTTGATTTAACTGTATCAATATTAAGGACAGTTGAAAATCTGAATGCTTTTAAAATCCCTTCGCATTATGTTTGTCACATCAAATGAAAATTACTTAAGAAGACTTGATAGTAGCTATAAATAAGCACCAACATTCAATTCCATTCTAAGGATTTTACTTAAAGGTTTCTAAGTAAAATGTATTCCACTTTTAATACCAGAAAGTAACTACTGAGTCAGGATAGTAGATGGAGTGGGAAGAAACTCAGGTATGTGTGGGAATGGAGAGAAGAGAGAATTGTAACTAGCAAAACAGGTAAAAGTTGGAGAATTGTGGAAGTGGACGTTGAGAGAAAAGACCATTTTATTTTCCCAAGAACCCTGGCCAACTGGGTAATAAATGAATCGTAGCTGGGGCTGGAAGGAGTGTTCTCATATATATTTTACTGAGAGAGTTCTGTTTATCTGAGGCAGAACTACTGAGAAAGCATATATTATTGAAAATATTATTTTTATAGAATCAGCAGCCTCTACTCATAGACATCAAAGCTAAGGGATGTGGGTGGTGGGGGTCAGTCTTAAACCTTGGAAAAGACAGACAAAATAAGAAACACAATTAAGTTGAAAAAAATATCTGTTTTTTCAGATCATAGTACTTTCCTGTTTTTCAAATGCAGCTTTTACTTGGGGTTAACAGAATTTATTTATGCTCTCTGGTCTGAGAATACTTCCACATAAGCTCAATATCTCAGTGGTGCTGAACTGCATCAAATATTTAGTCTAAATTCGTTCACTCCTCCTGTTCTCTAGCAACAGGTTTTCTGGATGTATTAATGAATGATGCAAGAATTTATGAGGATTTTATAAGAAATTACTATTATGAATTTCTACTCTATTTTAGTACCTAATACTCTGTGATTATTTATTTTCTCATAGTTGGTTGTGAGTCGTTTGAGGAAGAGGCTCTTTTCTTAGCTGTTCCTATGTCCCCAAAATTAGCCACAGTGTCTGGCACCTAGTAGGGATTCAATAAGTGTCAGTGCTATTCATGCAATATAGGAGCACTGTACAGAGAATCTATATTTCTACCCATTCCTGTCATATATAGACGAAATTTATTTCTTTGGTATTAGTGCCCAGTAATTTATAAGATATATAGATATTCCCCAAGAAAGTGAAAGAAATCAAAAACATACTGAATATCTACTCTCTGTTAGATCGTGCCAGGATTATCCAATAAATAGTTTATTTAGATCCTCACAGCAACCTTGATAGAGAGGTATCATCACCTCATTTTACAAATGAATAAAAATAAAGACTCTAAAGGACGGATTAACTAAACTTTGTTCTTTAAATTTATCAATGCAGAATCAAAATAAAAATCACATGTGCTTTTTAGAATGTGCTGAAACATAACTGGAATTAATGTGGAGTGTGTGTGTGCGCGCGCGCGCGTGCGCGCACGCAGTACAGCTCTCCTTTGTGAAGGTCTTTTAAGTAATTTTGTTCCATTGGGGACCAGTCACCCAGTCCCATTACTGATAGTGATCCACTGTGCTAGAAAAGAAATGAGACCATTGGGATGTTTTCCTAAATAGTCTTTGAAGTCATCTGCCTCTGCTTAACTTCTTTAATACCAGGGAGGAAAGGATCAGATGCTACGTAGCAGTAGTATAGACACTTCTATTTTTTTTAAAAAAGTCTTACTTCCCAATTAGATTGTAAGCTCCCCAGAGTCAGTATCATACTAAACTTTATTAGTAAAATAATCGTGTTTCTCTTTTTTCCTCTCCATCATCCCAGCCTCAAAACTCTTACTTTTCTTTTTCCTTTTAATTATTTTTCTAACTGGCTTCTGACTTCCCTCACATTCCATTTGCCCAAATACAGATCTTATTGTGGCACTATTTTGCTTAATGCTTGCAGGTTCCCATAGGCTACAAGATAAAATCTAAACCTCTCTATTATAGCATCAATCCTGCTGTGACTTCCTCTGCTGTCACATATGTGGCTACTTCCTACTACACATTCTCTACTACAACCAAAGATTGCTCTTTTCTCAAAAACATCTGGCTCACCCACTTCATTTCTTTTGAGTCTCACTTCACTTAAAATGTATCTTATTCCCTCCTCAAAATAGAATATGCCAATATATTCCTCAAATCACATCTGAAATACAACTTTCTCCATCATGCTCTCTCCAGCATTCTCATAGAGTTGTTGTATCCTCAATATTTTATACAAATCTTCATTGTACTGATGATTAAACTTACTGAGAATATTTTCTTGTTTGTTTCCCTTACTACATGATATTCTGGCATGATGTTTGACAGTATTCTTTTGTCTGTTCAGTAATTTTCTTGAAAGAAAGAATGAACTGATTAGAGCCTGGATCTAATAAGAAATGGTCAGTTGTCAGTGTTTTATTACCTTTTCTTCAAGTGTGACTAATCCTTATGTAAACACTCTTCTTGGTTCTTAAAGAGAAACAGTAAAATTAGCATGGAAATTGTAATTATTATTTTTAATTCTAGAAAAAAGTTAAGACTTTGAAACTTGTTTCTTATTCCATGTCTGGAAGAAGGAAAGTGCTTAGATAAGAACATGTTAATATTAAGTAAAATAGAAGAAAGAAAGACCAAAATTTAATTGAATTCCAATTCTAACATCACCATCATGATTTTGATCCTCATTACAAAAAGAAAACTAAAATAATGGTAGGGAGGGCAAAATAATATATATCTCACTGAACTGATCCACATTTATATAAGCTACCATATTTAAAAGGGGCTAGTTGAACACTGGCCTCAACATTCAAGCTGAGCAGATGTTTACCTTTCCTCTTGCCTTTCCCTTGATTCAGCTCTTTTTTCTTTTCCTCAGTTTGTCTATGATTCAGCTGTCTTCTTGAAGATGTAGCACAAAGATCACCTCCTTAATGAGCCTTTCCTTTCTGGACAAAAAAGGATGGTGTGTGTGTGTTGGGGTCTAGGAGGGGAGTTCTCTGTTCTCCCATGTACTCTGCAGTTCCTTCTATACTAGCATGTTTTGCAGCCCTAATAGCATATAATTCATTTTCCCCCAAATCTGTGCATATTCCTTATGGAACAGTTTGTTTCCTAAATATCTAGCACAGTTTGTAGTAAAAAGTAACTACTTAATAAATATATGTGAGACAACACTATAGTCTGAGTTCCCATAATACATTTTATCTTTATAGAGACATAGGCTACCTCAAATTCACTTTCTTTTGAGTATCTTGCCTCTCTCACAATATTTCCTGCAGTACTTAGTGAAAAGTTTGTGTGCAGTGGCTCACCAATATATGTTGATAGAAAGGAATCCATGAAGCTATAATGAAATGAGTCAATTTTTAGACCTGCTAAGCAGATTGCATTAGTAACCATTGTATGCCATGCCTCTTAATGTTTTCCGTTTTACAAATATTAATAGAAGTCTCCAAAAGGTTGAATATTTCGACAGGATTCTGATAAACAAGGATTTAAAGATCTCTAGCCCCCACAATATACAATTCTACACAACAACCATTCATTGCAAGTTATGAGACAATTGCCATCACCAAAATTAAGTATAATTAAAGAATTAGGGGATGCTGAACTTAAAATAGCAAAAGTAAATAGTCAATAAAGAATCTATATTTTTCCTTCAGAGCATCTTCCACTGTTTTAAGTTGTTATCATGACTAGCATTTTTCTCATATAAAAATATGCTGTAATATCCCTCTAAAGTCACAGTTATTTATATTTGTTTTCTGCTTAGGTGTTAGCAGAGCACTTTCATGTGTAACCAGGCTGTGGAGGGAGGCGAGAGATTGTTCTAGTTTCATTTCACAAATGAGGAAAATTAGTCTGAAATAAAGTTATTTCCAGAAAACTAGCATGAATTTACCATTACCATTAAAGGACAAAGTCAAATAGAAATGTGTCTTTATCTAGTGGAAGTTCAATCCATTTTGCTAATAAGTGAATGTCCTATTGTTTCTTCCGTAGTAATGGGAGCATGGACATACAATTGTGAGATGTGTGTCCAATCCTTTTCTCTACTTTAGAAGCTTAAAATATCCTTTTAATCTCCTTAACCTTTTTCCCTGATAGAAGCATTGGCATATGTGAACGATTATTTTTTCTTATTTAATAATTCTCTAATACCATTATTTTGTAATCTTATGAAAAAAAGTTCAAATTTATTATCTTAATATAACATTTGTTTATTTTGGAAACATTTAGCTGAAATTTTGCAAATGCAATTCAGAAGCAGAGATGAAAATCCAGAACTAAACTTTCAAGGAAGTGAATTGATGCTTTGATGGCAAATTGAATTTATCTAGTGTGATTATCGCTCATCATTTAGTAATGGCTCCTGTTGCGTTGTGTGAAGAATTATGAATCGTGTCTAGCCTTAATAAGAAAAGATGCCACAATTAACTAGTAATAACTGCAATGTGAAAGAAAGGGATATGGCTGCACATAGTTCAGAAATGCCTGGAGGAATTGATAATATTCACTTTGATTTTTTTAGTGATTTTGTTTTATTTTTTTACAATGCAAATATGTGTGTATTTTAGATGTTATAAATAATGTACTCATTGAGCAATAATTAAATAATCCAGGCCATTTTTAGAAATAAAGCGAGACATTTTTCTTCACTGTGCTTTACTCTGATATGCTTACCTTTAATGTTTTAGTGGTTATCCTTGAATAGTTCACTCTGTATAACATGCACACAAATATTTATTTATGCACTTTAAATCGACATAGATTATATCACACATATATTTACCTAGGATATAGACATCTTTCTTTTTTCTTTAATTCTTAAAAATATTTTTGTGAATTTATGGGTTTGGGTTTGTTTGCTGATTTACTGTCAAACTTCTTCCTGCATCAGTATTATTAAAGGGCTCACATAAGCAATCTGAGTCATATTTATCCATGCTGATGTAATCACACACATCTCTCTCTCTCTCTCTCTCTCCCTCTCTCTCTCTCTCTCTCTCTCTCTCTCTCTCTCTCTCTCTCTCTCTCTCTCTCTCACACACACACACACACACACACACACACAATCTATACATATATATGAATTTTGCTATGTGTTTAAAATGTGATTGTCTTTTACACACTTCCCAACATCTTGCTTTTTTTTTAATTTAACAAATCAGTTTAGAAATTCTTCCAAGCAAACTACTGCAGCTGTTTTCTCTCAGTGTTTTCCCATAGTTTACAAAGTACCTTGATATCTATTTTCTAATTCAACTTCGATAAACCACTGAGGTAGTTATATCAGATGTTATTTCTTTTTCATTTTTGTAATGTGTAAACTGCAGTTCAGAGAGGTTAAGTAACTTCTTCAAGTCAGACAAGCATTATACGATAAGGAAAACCTTCTGCCATGCTCTTTCTATCCCACACCCAATGCTTCTTCCATTTTCTTCCTACTAACTGTCACAGTTAAGCTCCCAGGGAAGCCGAAGGGAAAGAGGGAAAGGCTCTGCACTAGAAACTTTACAGTTTACTCATATAAGGTCACTGTCATGAGAATCTACCTTTAAAGTATTATTATACCCATTTTTCAAAATAAAGATTTGAGATCAGAATTCATAGAAAATGCCCAACTCGCCCTACTTAAATAGAAGCGAGAACCAAGCCCAGTGAGTGCCAAATGACAAATACTATAATTCTATAGTATAATTTCATAATATATATTATATTTGGGTCTGAACATTATGAATCATTTCTTTAAGTTACCTAAAAAAATAAAAAGATAAACTTCTGAGGACTATGTTTTTATTTATTTATTTTTTTCAGTAAATAGAGAGTTGGGGGACACAAATTCTACAGAGACGAGAAAGATTTTCCTCTGACCGATTGACACTTAGTGCTATAGAAGTGATAATGAGATGAGAGAGGACCATTAATTGTCACATTGTCCCTGTACTGAATTAAAAAGTAAATATTTAGAGTCTAGAATTCACACTCCTATGTCTGAAGAGATTATATCTTAATGTGTTGCCTTCTGATTATTAAGGCAAGGCTGAGTAGGACTCAGGCAAAACCCTTGGGCAATCACGATGATGTCATTTCTTTACAATGTATGAATAATGAAAAAAGCCACATGTATGTTATATACTCCTGTCGATTACATAGTAAGTAATACAAAGCGCTATAGATTTTTCCAAGATAAGTGATGCTTCTATGTTAATTTTTCAAGGAAGTGTTAAAATGTGTGTATGTGTGTACATTGTGTGTTTTTAATACTAGTAGACATTTTTGCTGTGCATTAGATGCTTGGCATTTGGTTTTGTGTGGAATTTGCAAAACCCAGATAAATGGTGGGTGATAAAAATAAAGTGCTGCTTTGCCAAAAGAAAAAAAAATGTTCTGAATCTTAAGACATAACTTAACATACGTCACCATAGATTGTCCATTCTGCGTGATCACTTGATTTGCGGAGCCATAAGATATTTTTAGAGATATAAATATCATAAAGTGTGCTCTATTATGTTTACTATTTACCTTCAACAGAATACTTTACTATGTAGAGAACATAACATTAGGACAAACTGTCCAGGTCTATGCAATAAAATGTGAAGCAAAGAATAAGCAATTGTACTAGGCATTTTGACTATGTAAAATAGGTCACCAATGTTTTCTAATTTATGGCTTTCTTTATCTGTTTAAATATACAAGACTATGCCCACAGAAAGGTTGAAAGTGGCATGTATATGCACATGTACTATTTGAAACAGTACACTGTTACTTCCTATATCTAAGGCATTTAGCTCAGTATCACCACATGCATTATTTCATTTGACAACCATACTAAATGTATGAAGTTATTATTATTACTTGAACAATAATAAAGAAGTTAACTTACTTTTCTAATAAGTTGCGGCAGTTAGAATGAGTAACCAGGTCTATCTGATTCAGAGACAATCTTCTGCACTACACTTCAGGCTGCCATTCAAAAATGCCCTCATTGCCACATAACCAATTGCTAATGTGAAATTTTTGTGAATTAGTCTAAACCATGAAGGGTCAGCCATTTTTAGATGAAAATGTACTATTAGTTGTAATTGTTTGCATTATTAGTATGTCTGATATTTTATACAACTCTAAATTACTGGAAAAATTTCAACATGACCCTCATATGCTACTATATAGAAATGAATTATAAATAATTTTATACAAGTCTTTATAGAAGCTAGCATAAATTGAATAATTTCAGGTTATAAAGTGTTCTAAGAGTATGTTCAGGACCTTAAAATACTTTCTTTTATAATGCTTTATAAAAATTATCCAAGGTCCAGGGATTTTTAGAAAAAAATTCTCTAGATTTTTCTATTAGACCTAGTGATAAGGCTAATAAAAAAGCTATTATTTCCTGATTACTTAAAATCTGTTAAATATTACTATAGTAGTATAGTAATTGCTATGTAATTTTATAAATCCTCATCTCACTTTTCAATGTGGTGTATATTATTACTATTTTATAGCTGAAGAACTGATGTTCAGAAAAGTTAAGTACTTTCTCCAAGGAAACATACTAATAAATGGCAGAGCCTAAATTAGGATTCAGGTTTCTTCAGTTCCAAAGACATGGCTACACTGCAAGCATTGCATAACCTTCTTTAAAGTATCAAAATTTTAATTTGATGAAGACAGTCTAAAATGACCAACTGAAGTCATTTCTCCCATGTAATGTGTGCATGCTGAGGGAGAAAGTGTGGGATAGATTTTACTTCAGGTACCTTAACGGTCATTTAAATTCTTCATTTCAAATTGATCACATGCTTAGTACTTTCCTGCTTTCCTGTCATTGTATGACTGAAGCCTGCTATATGTTCAAACACAAAAAAATAAAATCTGTTTTGTTCTCATATGATTCATTGCCAAGTGCATCTTTCACCAAGATACAAATACCAGTGTAGGGACAAAATGGAGAACTGATGTTTTTGGAACTCCACAGCAATGCATTTCAAATTTGGTCAATCAATATGTACACTTTTCAATAATAGTAACTTATGTGATGATAATTGCCAATCTACTGAACAGATCTGTTGCTTAGTTATTCTGGTGTTAGAGCCTAATTTAAAACAACTTTGAAGAATTTTAATATTCCTAGATTATTAGAATCCTGGAGCTGGAGGCAAAATTATGATTTGTCCAATGTACACATTTGACAGATGACAAAACTGAAGCACAATCTTTTAGGAAAAATTTAGACTCTAGTATTTCACTTGTGATCTGACCCTGCCTACCATTCTAGTCTCATCTCCTTACTTTCTCATTCCTACCAGTTAATTCTTCAGAAATATCAAACTGCATACAGTCCTCATTCCACATGATGCTTGTTGAACAGGCTGATTTCTCCTCATTCCCAGCATTCAACCTCATTTTATCTCTCAGAAGGCTTTCCTTATCTGCCCTAGGACCTCATCTCCATCTACCTCCCCATGCCACCACATTTTCCCATCACACCTTGTATTGGACTCTATCATCTTACAGGATGATTTTTAAATTTCTAATTGTATGGCTTAATTCTTGATGCATATGTGTCTGTGTCTTCTTACCCTTTTTATTCCTGCCAAAAAAACAGTATAGATGTATAACTCTTTCACAGATTATCACAAATGAAGCAATAAAACTACAAGGTGGGTATATTAGTTTCCTATAAGACTTCTAATAATACAAACATGGTGGCTTAAAACAACAGAAATGTGTTCTCTCACAGTTCAGGAGGCCAAAATTCTTAAATCAAGATGTTAGCAAGGTTTATTCCTTTTGGCAGCTCTGAGAGAGACACTTGCCATGCCTCTCTCCTAGTTTCTGGTGGTTGCTAGACATCTTTGGTGTTTCTTGACTTCTAGGCACATCACTGTATTCTTATGGCCTTCTCCTCTCTCTGCCTCTGTATTCATATGGCCTTCTCCTTTCTGTATCTCTCTGTGCCCTTCTCTTCTTATAGGAATATCAGTCATTGGGTTAGAGCCCAACCTGCATCCAGGATAACTTCAGCTTAAGATCCTTAAGTAATTACATCAGCAAAGACACTATGTCCAAATCACATCACATTCTGTGTTTCTGGGTATACATGAATTTTGGGGAACACTATTCAGTCTACTATAGTGACATAAATGATTTCTGTAGACACTTTTTTTTTTAATGGCAAAGCTGAGACTAGAAATCTCTATTTTCATAGAGCACACCATCTCTTACATGATTCGTAAATTTGATTAACTGAAAACTGCCAACCTGTACACTTTGCTTTAGGGATTTGAAAGACAGAGATCCTCTTCCACAGATACTCTACTTTTTTGAAAGAAAAAATTGAAATTAACTTCCCATGTCTCTACCTGTGTTCAGTTTTCAGAGGTTTTCCTTGGATAGGAAAGTTTATAATTAACCAGGCACACTAGGAGAAAGATGGGTTGAGCTAGAGATGAATAATACTCTGGAGGTTATGTATGGTTGTATGTATCTCTTATGCTTCTAATTCTCTAGGGTTGTAATTATCTCAAGATAGATAAAACTATTTTTAGGAAACATTTCTTTTTATTTCCCACAAAGAGAAGCTCTCCCTTTCCCAGACTACTCGCTAAGCCATGAGATTTGGTATGAGCCTTTAATCTCTCCTTTTCTCTCTTCTCTTCTTTCTCATAAACAGTATAGGGACTGAGTCAACACTGCAATTGTTCTTTCTATCCTAAAGAAAAATTTTGCAAACCAAAATACGCCAACAAATTGAATAAGCCACCTCAAGTCAGAATATTTCAAATTACTCTTGATTCATTTGCTTTCTGTGATGAAATTTTTTCTCCTAAGTTTCTAGTCACTTTGAATTTTCATTTACATTCACTTCATCTGATGTCATCAACATATATATTATCATGCCCATTTTACAGATGAGGAAAGTGAGATTCAGAGAATTGTACTGTTTATTCAGAATTCCATAGCTATGAAGTAGTGGTGCTGGGTTTTCAACAATTCCTTTGATTTCTAGGTCCAAATTCTCTCCTAATCCCTTTATCTATGCTGAGTTCATCTTATTTACAAGCTTCATTGAGAAGTCTCGATCCTTCTAAATTTTTATTTTATGACAGGCTAAGAACAGTAGTGAGGAGGTCAGAGTTGGTCTTGGTATATCTCTGCTGCTTCACTCCTAGACCTTAGACTTCTCTTCAACCTGACATAAGGATTGTTGATAATAGAAATTAAATGACTATCTCCCACAAATATTATAAAAAGGGTATTTTTTTTTCTCAGTGACAGGCCAAATGAATATTCCATGATTTCCTGGACCAAATTGATTATTGAAAAAGGATTTATATTAGCTACTTGTATATGATTAAAAATTAATCAGAATAGATTTATTGCATTTTATAGAGTTTTTAGTGAAAAAAAAAAAACCCTCATTTTTCTTGGCACAATGATCTTTGGACTAGACAAAATTTAGTATAGTACTCAAATTATCAAAATGAGTATTTCCTTTCTTAACAATATTTTCATTTGAAATAAACTTAATATTCAGATAAAAGTCTCTATGCTCTGTTATGTGAATGGTATTCATCGGTGAGCACATGCAAGAAGAATTGTGTTTAATAGAGAAATCACTAAAAATGTAAGAGACTGTGGCTGCTTACATAACCTGGCTGTCACTGAGGCTTCTGGTTATATTGGTAGTAGAATTAAAAATGATTGAATGAATGAATGAATGAATGAAGAAAGGAGAGGAAAAAGAAGGGAAGGGAATAGAAGGGGTAGAGAGGGAAGGAAAATGAGCCAAGAAATTTGAAAACAAGTATTCACCAAATGAGTCATTCACTTGACAAATGCTTATCACTATATGTCAGATAAATGTTTCTTACTATATATCTCATACTGGGTTAGGAACTTATAATGCAATGATTAATAAGACATTTTCTCTGCTTATACTTTAGAGGAAAATAAAAACAAATGATAAATTATATTATTTTATGTTAAAGAATGATAAAAAAAAAGTATTTATCTGGACTAGTGGAAATCCTTAGCTGGTTATTTAACCTAAACTTGAGAGTGAGGAATCACCTCTCTTTTTACAGATGAGGAAACCAAGCCTCATGATACACAGAGTTAGGAAGCTTATCAACAGCATAAGATGCCTAGTATTTGTTTTACTCATCTGTGAGCTGTATAGATGTAAATGCTGGGAACTGGGATTTTTACTTACTCTACATTACTTTTACACTGGTACGTGAAAGCCCAGATCTTGCTTAATGAACATCGTGAAGCATCTATAATTTCTGAGAAACTTCATTAGAATGGCCCTAATACTATATGCTTTATTCTCTTAAATTTGTCCCTGGTTAATTAAGTGCAGAAATAATGGGTGGACAATGCCAGTTTTCAAGCCTTTGTCTTCCTCTCCCAGTCTACTGCTCTTTTAACTCTACTATTTCTTCTAACCCAGTGATTAGCAAGCAACTGGGCATGATTTTTCCCTTTGAGGGAACTTGTAAATGTCTGGTGATATATTTTGACTGTCACAACATGGTGAGGTGTGCCACTGGCATGTAGTGCTACTAAACATGCTGCAACGCACAGGACAGCCCCCGCAAGAAAGATTTACCAGCCCAGAAAATGTATAGTTAGTGACAACAAATTAAAAAGAAGTTTCTATTTTGTGAATGTACATTTTACAATAATTAGGGCATTATACCAATATTCAAATCAATATATCTGTTAGAAGTTTTAAGAGGAAGCTGATATATGAGTACTATCAAGGCTCCTGTTCTAGTTTGTTTTATTTTATTTTTTTGCAATGTATATATCCCAGTGCCTAGCACAGTGCCCAGCACTCAACAGGCCCTCAATAAATATTCACTAAATTAAAAAAAAAAAAAAAACATTGTTGGATAAATTATTACGAATTATTATTGTGTGTCTACTATCACTCAGCCAATTTATATGCATACTTTCTAATCTTAGAAATAATCCTTTAAAGGTGTTATCTCCACTTTTAAAATTTAGTTTTGTATCTCAAAAAATGGCTAAGTTGCACTTGGAATCCCTCCAAAACTTCAGGAACTGATAGAAGTGTCCCCACTGATTTCCTGGAAGCTTATTGTGTGTATATTAGCCATTATAAAAAGAAATTGCTGTACTCACTGAATATTAGAAGGTTGTACAACATTGCTAATTTATTTTTTGTTAAAATATTTGAGTTTACTGCCATACAAATATTTGTAACTTTTGAAATTTACAAAAATATATATTGATTTTTTAATGTCTTATTTAGAGTATATCCCCATTTGTGATTTGGGCTCAGAGCCTGCCCTAAAGAAGATAGCTAAATAAACAAAACAAAACAAAAAAAAAAACAAGCAAACAAAAAGACATAGACAAACAAAACTGCCACAGTTTCTGACACACTTCTTTTTGGAATACCTTCATTTGCCAAGCTTTTATTTAACATTAAGCTCTTTCTCTTTGCAAAGTTGTAATGCAAAACATGAATATAATAGGGCAGTGTAACTTTAATTTCTTAAGAAATGCCTTCAGCAAATTTGGTAAATGAGTGTGTGTGTGTGTGTGTGTGTGTGTGAGAGAGAGAGAGAGAGAGAGAGAGAGAGAGAGACAGAGAGAGAGAGACAGAGAGAGAGAGACAGAGAGAGAGAGAGAGAGAGGGAGAGAGAGAGAGGGAGAGAGAGAATGTATGTACACATATGCTAAAGAAGCATTTATTTGAACAATATTTTGGTATATTTTAAAAACCTTAGAGGAAGATGTCATTCCTCATTTTATCAGGTAGTTCTTAATTGTGTGGAGGAATAGGGGCTAAGGATGGTTATTGACATGCATTGTATACCACCTTTTCACCAGAAATTTTGCTGCATAATTTGGTATATAGCTATTTTCGTCATTTTAATAAACACATATGAAACCTTTCACTGAGCTTTAAAGATGAAGTAAGAAATCTGACTAAGCAATAAGCATATAAGAATATGTTCAACTTTACTACAAATAAGGAGAAATTGCACTACCATTACAATGAGATAACATGATATCTCATCTACCAGATTTTGAGAAATTAAAATATCTTACTATTGGCTAGAATGTGTAACAACAAATCTGTTGGTAATGTAAATTAGCATTGTCATTCTGGAAAGCAATTTTACATTAACCAGGAAAGTAAAAATGTGGTTTCTTGCATGATTGTTTCATCAATTAAGGATTGTGATTAATGCAACATGAGCATGTAATGTTCATCAAACGAAATTGGAGGTGATAGATAGGCTCAGTATACTTTCAACCCAGAGATAGTCCTCCTAAGAATTTACCCTAGAGACGCATTCACACTTTTAGGAGACATAGATAAGCATGTTCTTGAAGCATTTTTTTTTTTTTTTTGTAATAGCATAACAAAACAAACCTGAGGAGACAACCCAAATGTTTATTGCAATCAAATGTTGAAATACATTTTCTTGTTTTAGTTATACAATAGAATACAGTAATGAAAATCACTGAACTACAGCTAAATACATCCAAAAGGATAAATCTCAAACATGACGTTGAGTAAAGAAAGCAATTTGCAGAAAAATGCATTCAGTATGATTACATGTATGTGAATTTCAAAAAAAAAAACTACAAATAATTAATATTTAGAAATATATAAACTTAAGTGAAAATTCTAAAGTACCTTAAGAGAGTGGCTACCCTAAAAATTCAAGAGTTTGATTATTTTTGAGAGTGGATGGAGTGAAGGGAGTGGGTCCTAGAAGAGATATTCAGAAGTATCCGAACTAATAGTCATATATTGTTTTTACTAATGGGTATACATGGATTTATTTGCTGTTTCTCTTTTTTTCCTTTCAAATGTATGCATATTCTTTTAAATTAATTAAATGTTAAACATATAAATTATTTTTACTGAGATATATCTATCCTATCCAAATTTATGCTTAGAGAAGTCCTCATTCAGGGCTGTGTGATCCAGAACCCATCTTCCCCATGTATTTTTGGCTCTTTTCAGGATAAAATCCTTTTAGTTTTGGACCCAGGAACAAATTGTCTTTTCTGATGATCATCTTCTCTTCTTTCATTAGTGAAGGCTATGACCCACCAAGTGTCTTCCTTCATTAACTTAGCTGCTGCCAGGAAGTTTATTCTAATGTAAGTGTCCAACTACAGTAATCAACTTATCATAAACACTTGGCCCATATATTTTTCTTCTTATAACAATGTCTGATTTATCATTTTTAAAATTGCTTTATTGCAGCAATCCTATTTCATATAAAGTCTAATGCTGTAAATAAGCTAAATTTTTTTCTTATGAGTAGTAAATTAGAAGTTTTTAGTGAGAAAAATAAATAAATAGAACTAACACATTTTCTTTGGCAATCTAAATTATTACTTTTAATGTGATTCCATTAGATTCCTTCCTTTCTTCTTTCTTTTGTTCATTTGTCCTTACTTTCTTTTTTTGTTTTCTTCCCTTCCTTCTTTCTTTTCTTCCTCAATCTTCCTAACCCTTTGAGTTTAGCATGATTCCAAAACCAATGAGTTCTCACAACAAAGGAAAGAACCAACATATTGAAGGGACAGTGTATGGAATGTGAGAAATTATTTGCAAGTCATACATCTGATAGGGGGTTAATATCAAAAATATATAAGAACGTCAACTCAATGGGAAAAAAAAATTAAAACATGAACAAAATACCTGAATAGACATTAGACATTTCTCCAAAGAAGATATATAAATGACTAACAGGTATATAAAAGGGGGTCAGTATCACTAATCATTAGAGAAATGCAAATAAAAACCACAATGAGATATCACCTCACATCTGTTAGAATGGCTATTATCAAAAAGATAACAAATGTTGGTGAGAACATAAAAAAAAAAGAGAACCTTTGTACACTGTTAGAGTGTAAACTGGTATAGTGCTATGTAAAAAATATGGAAATTCCTCAAAAAAATAAAAATAAAACTATCATATGATTTAACAATCCTACTCTCGGTCTATATACAAAGGAAATGAAATAAGTATCTTAAAGAGATATCTGCATCCTTATGTTCATTTCAGCATTATTCAAAATACTCAAAATATGGAAATAACCTTAGTATCTATTGATAGATGAATGGATTAAAGACTGTAGTGTATATATACAATGAAATATTATTCAGCCTTAAAAAAGAAGAAAATTCTGAGATTTGTGATAATACAGATGAAGCTAAAGGACCTTATGGTAAGTAAAATAAGCCACACACTGAAAGTCAAATACTGCATAAACTCACTTATAAATGGAATCTAAAAAAATCTAACTCATAAAAGCAGAGAACGGAATGGTGATTTCCAGGGGCTGTAGAGATGTTGGCCAAGGGATACAAAGTTTCATTTACTCAGGATTAATAAATTCTAGAAATCCATTTTACAGCATGGTGGCTATAGTAACAATACTGTATTGTATATATGAAATTTGTAAAAGTGGAGATCTTTTCACTTCCCCTGGCCCCCACATAAGAGGTAACTATGTAATGTGTTGGATATGTTAATAACTTTAGTTGTGGTGATCATTTCACAATAGATACATATTTCAAAACATCGTACACACATTAAATATATACAATTTTTATTTGTTAATTATATTTCAGTAAAGTTGGAAAAATTTAGCTACTAAAGGAAAAAAAAAAAGCCAGTGAATTCTCAGTTTAGGATAAAGCCTTCGTATGGATTTGTCCTGGGGAAATGTACATACTCCAGGTGTAGTGTTTTCTTTTGGACAGCACGTCAGGTCAGTCATCACAAGAAAGTTTCTCCACAATGAATGATCTTTTGAAAAATATGTTGAGCTATGAAAGGCCCTACATAAATACATGGACATCTTTCTCTGTATGGAGAATATGGTGGGAGACCAGGAATGCCTCATAGATCACACTGAGTTGTTCAGGGGACGCACTTATCACCATCTCACCACAGCTCCTCAGAAGGCAACTAAGACTAATTTGATGAAGTTATCTGTAACTGAGTATTTAACTTTCCCATAGTTTTAAGGTTTTTTTTTTTTTTGTTTTGATTTGTTTCGTTTTGTTTCTCAACATGAGAATTGTTAATTCTAGTAATATATCTGACCAGTAAACCTCAGTGTCTTAGGAAAGTGGGCATTATTGGTTTAAACATTGTAAATTAAATTTATATAACTTTCAAAGGATTCTACAATGCACATACAAAGAAAAGAACAAATGATGAAGAGTCAGAATGACATGGTTTGAATGTGAGCTCTTCCACTTTATAGGAGCTTGGCTTCTTATCTCATAAAACTTAACCTCTCTGAGCCTTTTAGAAATATTTGAGATGGGAATAAAAAAACATGTGTCTTGCATGGCTATTATGAGGATTATATGATTCAGTGTGCATCTGAGACAGAATATCTACCACAGAGCCATATTTGGGTAATAAATGTTAGGTCCCTCAGCCACAGTTTGAAATAAACATAAACTAGTAACTAAAATTGAGTGTAAAATTCAGTTTCTATCCTGAAGCATTGATTAAATGATTAATTGATTGATTGACTAACTGATTCCTTCATTCATTTTTGATTGATTTATTCATATAAGATTTTTTGATCACCTACCCGAATAGAAATAAACCTGTTTTGGGGATATACTACCTTGTAAAATGTTATATGCATCACCTGGAAGAAAGTATGAGGAATCAAAGCACTACTCAAATGTCAGTAATATTTTCTCTAAGCACTTCCAGAAATTAAAATTGATATATATTAACAATAGTAGCCGAAAACAATCAAGCTATATTCATATTTGTGAATGCTTGTACAGGCTGAACAAACCAGGGCAAAGTATGGGGAAGCAGACTCAAGAATTAAATCTTGTCTTTATGTTAGACCAAAAGTCAGTCTGTAGGATTAGATCTTTCCATTTATTTTGGTCATTCATTCAATCATTTGTCCATCCTCCAATCTTCCTATTCTTCTTTTTATTCATCTCTATCTACCAACTTATCAATTCATCCATCAAATACTGACTAAACCCTTGTTAGGTTCTAGGCAATGAGAATATAATAATAGATCCATTTCTTTGAAGGAACTCACTGCTTACATGCAGAATGAGCATGGTATAGATCATTATAGAACATTGAGTTATTTTGTTTTAACATTTGATATAGGTTCATAGCTATAAACTCAGGGTTGAATCCCAGTTCCTCTACATAGTGAACTTAGCAAGTAAACTAGTCTTTTTTTAGCAACCATTTATTTAGCCATAAACTTATGATTGTAATAATGCATATTTCATAGGACTACTATGCATATGAAATTAGATTGTATGTGTGAGAAACTTGATTCAATATTTGAATGTCATCGTGATGTTGGGTGTTGTAGAGAAACTAGCTTGAGCTTGGAATGGAGATGCCAGGGATGTTCTCCAGAATGAGCCTTTAGAATTGTGTGTTAGAAGGGAATCAAATTTTCCAGGAAGCATATCAAAGGTATAGGAAGAGATGGTTTGCAGGCAGATGGAGTAACATTTGCAAAAGCAATGTGGAGATTAAATTCTTGAGTGTAAAATTCTGTTGCTACTTTGTTCCTTCAGTTTTTAAAATCATGTATGGGAAATCAAATGAGGAAAGCAATGATCTAAAATTAGATTAAAAAAATAAAGCACGGGAGAGAGAGAGAGAGAGAGAGAGAGAGAGAGAGAGAGAGAGAGAGAGAGAGAGAGAGAAAGCGCGCGCGAGCGCGCGCGAGCGAGCGAGCACGCGTGTACACATGAGCGCGAGCGCTTAGAATTAGGAAATTCGATTTTTTTATGGTTGAGTCCAAGTGGTCTTTAGGAGATTCACAGGTTTAAAAGCTAACTCACATAAGTAAATGACTATTATTATTAAAAGGAGAATAAACTTTTATTTTAAGCAATGAGTTGTCTGATTTGCTAAATGGAGTAAGAAAATATTAGATTTCATTAGAAGTTATAGTGTGTTTAAATCCTTTTAATTTTATGCCCAGGCATGTCAGCACTTTTTTTTTTTTTTTCAAATATCTGATTAAAATAAGGTTTCTTATATTTAGTGAACTGCAAAAAGAAAAAAAAAAGTAATCTCTTCTCTTTGGGATATATTGCACAAAATATGTTGTAGGCAGGCAGGTAGAATATATCATTAGCTATTAGCATAAGACTCTTTTGAATGATCATAAAAATATATTTAAAATGTACTTAAAGAAGAAGAATGACGTCAAACACTTGTAAGTTTCTTGAGAGCCAATGTGTAATCTTGAATATTTATCATAAGGCAATGAAGTCTATAAATATTCACTGAGAGTTTAACTATTCCATTAAATTAGAATTTTAGAGGTCGGGAATATATTTTGATTTTTATAGTTTCCAGAATTGTAATAGAAATTTATAAAGTTATATTTTATAATCTTAAGATTTCCTCTGAGGATATTGACAACTGTTCATGGTCACAGAACCATTTGAACAATTCTAGTTACCCCTGTATAGTATTAGACTTACTGGTTCTTTTGATTATTTGCAGATTTATATATTTTTTTGTTTAGCAAATATTCGTTTCTACTATGTATCAGGCAACATATTAGGCACTAATAAAAATGAGATACAAATGAAGATAGAGGCCCAGCTTGCTCAAGGAAGATATAAAATAGGAACATCAGAAAACTATATTACAAAGAGGAAAGTAGAAAAAGCTATAAGAAGTTCAGATAAAATTCTGTGCAGTTCATTTATTTCTTGAACAAAAATATTCTCCACTCTTTTGGAACTCATACACCCTCTTTTTTTTTTTTTTTTTTTTTTTTTTTTTTTTTTTTTTTTAACCACTGGAGAAAATAAGATCTAAAGGAATGAAGTCATGCTGGCTAATCAGAGTCTCCTGCCAATAGGTAGTCAAATGAGTTAGCTCAGTTAACACTGAGACCCTTCCGTGTGCCACTTATCTTTCTAAACATTTTAGAAAGTTAGTACAATCAATCCATGAAGTAGATTTGATTATTCTCATTTATAGGTAAGTACACTGAGGCACAGAGAAGTTGAGTAATTTGCACAAAGCCTCTCAGAAAGTGAAAGGTAGAGTAGGGATTTGGACCTAGCTGGAATGAGTCCAGAGTCAGCATTCTTACTTATGTCACACTATTACTAAGAAAGAAATGTTTTCTACACTGCAAGACAGACAATTTCAGTCCAAGGTAAGAATGCCATCATAGATACAAGTGTGAGGTGCCATAGGCACCCAGAGGAGGAAAAGCTGATCCAGAATGTGTGGAGTCATGGAAGAGAAGGTAAGATCACACCTACGTTAAGCTCCAAGGACAAGTAGGCAGTAGAGAAGAGAACAGAAAGAAGTATATGCCCAACGTGAGGCAGTAATATAAGCAAGCAAGCAAACAAAATCATGTCTTTAGGAAGCAGTAAGTATAGCAAACCCGTCGCCCCCCCCCATCCCAACTTGAATCTTAAAAGTTACACTCCTTAAAACCTCCAGGGATTTGCAAGTGGGCAAAAGTAGAATGCAGGGAGACCACTGTGATATGGGAATATGTAGAGGTCCTTGTAAATATTTTTTTGGTTTGAAAAAGTAAATGAATTATAACAGCATACCAAATGAAGAGTATAATTATAAAATTTTAAATTACATGAATAATAATAAATGAATAATTAATACTCATATACTATCCCTTACTCGTCACTTGCTAAATTTTAATATCTTTCTTCCACTTTAGTTCTTTCCACCCTAGAGAATTCAGGAATGTTGTTCAAAACTCCAGGTTTAATTTTTCACTGCTTTCTTTATCTTTCTTCATGAAAAATCTTACTCCTGCTATGACTTAATTTTGCCTCATATTCTTTTTCAAATTTTTTTTTCTTTTTAAAAGTGTTCACAAAATAGAAATAATTTAGTTGCTTTGTCCTGAAATAAACATACTTCGTTACTAAAGCTTTATTTAAAAGACAATACACTTATGTTTCCAGTACAAATGAGGACACGCCTAAATGGAGAGAAGATAATAATACAGATTAGATTTGTAAAATCATAGTGAGTAAAGCAGGAGTGTCTCCAGAAAATATATAGATCTTGAACTCAGCTTCACCAATTACTAGCAGCATAACTGGTAAAACTACCCTCTCTGAAACTTGATAAATATAGATGATAGTAGTATTTATCAACCAAGATTGTGGATTTTTTTTATTAAAATAGTTGACATACAATTTTATATTAGTTTAAGGCATACAACATAGTCATTTAACATTTATATACCTAATGGAGTGTTCACCACGCTAAGTCTAGTAACCATCTGTCACTATGCAAAGTTATTATACCATTATTGGCTGTATTTTTTAGACTATACATATGTCCCTGTGACTTATTTATTTTGTAACTGGAAATTTGTACCTCTTATTCTCCTTCATCTTTTTCACTTCCCTCAACCCCTTTCCTTCTTCCTTCTAGCAACCATCAGTTTGCTCTCTGTATCTATGTATCTGTTTCTGTTTTGTTTGTTCATTTGTTTTGTTTTTTAGATTCCACATGAAGTAAAATTGTAAGGAATTTTCCTCCTCTGTCTGACTTATTTCATTTTGCATAATATCCTCTAAGTTATGCTAAGATTATATTAAGTTTTAAAGACATACTTAACATAATGGGTTGAAGCACAGTGCCTGATACATTTAGAGTGGTTGCAAAATGTTAGTCTGGACAGTTGGAGAAGAGCCAGGTCATGGCAGATCTTATGTAACTTGCTAAGAATTTTAAATTCATCCTGTGAGCTGCATGACTCCAGCTAAAAGATTGAAGCAGTTGAGAGGCAGAGTCAGATATTTATTTAAGATGGATGACTCAGCCACTTAAGTTCAAGATGTGTTATAAATGTGCAAACCAGAAGCAGGGATGGATAGAAAGACCGTACATCTAGTGCATTTGTTCAGGTTACATATACTCCATTTTATCACCTAAAGAATGCCAGATTATGGCAAAGACAATGTTGGAAATTTGTAATTATCAGGTCCCTAATTTTAATAAAAGATTTATTTTCATGGTTACTGTAAATAAAATAAAAAAAAAAGTTTTAGTAATTCCCTGGCTTCCCTTAGGACCATTATTAGTATGATGAAGTCTTTTACCTATAAATGTACAGGTGTCATTTTTTTTTAACTGAAATGAATATAAAACTCTACATGTCACGGAAGGTCAAGCTATTATTCTCTAAGGCCATGGAGAGCTTCTGCCAGGAATTGATATCCTTTTCTCATGTAAGCCTTCAATGCAAGGCCACACCACCAATGTTTTAATCTTGGAATATGAATCCAAAAGAGTTATATATCGATGTCATTTTCTTCACGTTAACTCATATTCTTAGGGCATAGTCTTCACCACAAGTTCTCATGGTAAAAATTCAATGAAATGTATATATCTATTATTCTTCAGAGCAGTTAGAACTATAGGTCACAGTTGCCATGGGTAGCTGAAACACAACTTCATGAGAAATTCATTCTTCCATTTTAGTGCCTTTTGGAGTCAACAGATAAGATATCTCTTATTTCTGGCTTTCACAGTAGATATGGATCTTTATCTTGATTATTAACCATTACGCATTTCGTACCACATGATCTAATAAGCATAATAAATATATTAGTAGAGCTATGATTATATCGAGTTCTTTATAATGCCAGCAGAAGTTGTTTATGTCCCATATGTACATTCTTTAAGCAAAGCTCTACCTTATTTTATAGGGATGGTAAAAAAAAAATTATATATATATATACGTATATATATATATAATACATAGATAAATATAATATTCAAATTGTTATGCAGATTTTTAACTGGGAATTTTGGGGTGCTTTAAGTAGTGTTTATAAAATCAGTTTGGTAAGTGTTGGCACTAGTAAAAGACAATTGTGGTAAGAGCTCTTTTTAATGCATTGTGATTAAATTTTTATTTTTTATGTATTTATTTACTTACTATCTCAGCAATTTAAGGTATTTGAAGAGATAATAATTTTAAAAACAATGGAATCAGCCAGGGTGCTATTGTAAATATAGTTAATAGTTTGGTGTATTTTCTAATTATTCATTACTACTATATAAAAATAAAATTTAGGTTTTGTTTTATAGAAATCTTGTTACCTTATGAACTTGCTAAATTCACTGATTATTTCTAAGAGTTGTTTTTTAGAGGCCATGGATCTTTATTAGTGTCATTTCATGTACAAATAGAAATAGTTTAACTTTTTCTTTTTCAATCTGTAAACATTTTTTTCCTTGCCTTTCCACAAAGGCTAGAACCTCTAGAATAATGCTGAATTGTAGTGGTAAGAGTAGGCATCCTGCTCGTTCCCACTTGTAGGAGGAAAATATTTGATATTTCACTCTTAAGTAAGATGGTCGATGTAGATTTTTTAGAGTAGCCATTTATTAGATGGAAGAAGTTATCTTCTATTTCTACAAGAAAGAGTTTATATCATGAATGGGTTGTTGAATTTTGTCAAATGTTATTTAGATATCTGTTAAAATCATCATATTTTTCTCTGTTACTATGTTATTAATGTGAATTGTATTGATTGATTTTTTTTAATTTGATCTCCTTCACCCATTTCTCATTTCTCTCATTTTTTGGCAACCACCAATCTGTCTTTTATATCTATGTACTTTTTTTTTTTTTTTTTTTTAGGTTCAACATGTATAAGAGAGATTATACATTGTTTGCCTGTTCTGTCTGACTTATTTCACTTAGCATAATGCCCCTGAGGTTCATCCATGTTGTTGCAAGTGGCAAGATTTCATTCTTTCTGGCTGAATAATATCCCATTACACACACACAATTTCTTCATTCATTCATCAGTGGCCACTTAACTTGTTTCCATGGCTTGGCTATTGTAAATAGTGTTATAATGGACATGGGTGTGCATATATCTAAAAATAAGTTTTACTTTTTTTGTGTTTTTTTAATTAAAAAACTTAAATAATTTTCAAAAATGTCACCCTATACTCAGTCATATGCTTAGAAGGGAATATTGTAGTTCTTATTTTTTTCTTATTATTTCTTATCATTAATTCCATATCACTAAATCAGATAATTATGCTGCTAGTTCTTGAGTTATAAATTTTAGACATTATGTATTGACCTGTGCTATGGGAGGTGAGAACTTATTCATAATGACACTATGCCCACCTCCCAAGATTAAGGCAGATCCCTGGCGGAACAAGATGGTATAGCTCTCTCAAATGGGTCTCTTATCCCTACTTTGTCACTTTCCCTTTTTGAATTCTTAATCCAGTCATTATTTTTTTCTGATCTGCACTGTTCTTATCAACAGAATGAGGCTAATAACCACACTATATTGTATTTCCTAATACTTCAATTCTCTAAATCTTAAGGTTCTTGCTTGACATAGGCTGAATCATGTATAATCTTCCCAAATTGAACTCCTTTCACTTCTATCCTGATCCATAAAAGACTAAAGAACTTGGAAGTACTTTTATTTTCCTTTACTCTGGATTTCACTCTCCCAGTGCTCTGCTTTCTGATGATAAAGGCACCTCCTAGGTAGCGAACAAACCAAAGAGATTGTTTCTGTTCACTACCCTCTCCCATTACTTTAGACTCCACACTCTCAATTCTTCGAAGAGTATGTCAGTGATTCTTTGAAATTCTTGTGATTTCTATCAGTGTTCCTTTTGGGGGATTAAACTAATGTCAGTGAATGTGCTTTTTAAACTGATAAGTTATCTACTACAGGCAGACGTTGATGGAGCTGTTGGTGATGGTGTTACTATCATTGTTAGGCCCTGGCTTTCTCTGGGTATATCTTAAAATGATAAGCTCACACTACAGCATAGAAACCAATCCTCATACTTTCCTGAGGGCCAGAATAAGGATTCTAATAGTGCATTGAAGCTGATTTCATGTCAACTTCAAATTTTCTACCCCAGGTTAAAATTATGTATTATATTTTTTCTGACTCCTTTGAAGACTCAGTAGCATAATGTGTCTCTGTCTTCTTATATTATGAGGAAATACAGAGGATTTGATAACACCATTCAATAAGTCAGTTTTGGATGTTGTATATTATTTGATCTTCCCTTAGAAATGAAGTGATTTCCTGGGGGGAAATATGTGAGGATTTGTCCGGTTTCTTTTAAATGATTTAAAGGTTTATTCTAAATAAATCTCTCTGGAGAAAACTCTAGCTTGAAATGTTACCACCAATGGCTGGATTTGCTGTTATTTTCCTAAAAAATACCCACTTACAAATAATAAACATAATACCACAGAATTTTGAAGAATGACTGGGGAATTCCTGTTGTTATTGCTCAGTTCCTACAATAGTCAAATCTCTGGTTTCCCATCTGTCATATTCTCAGTGGCAGGGCCAGTCCCTGCTTCTTACAAATGGCCTAAGCTCTTGGCAAAGCCCTCGGGTGCCTGCATTGCTTTTGAGCTACTGTCAGCTTTCTTCTAACCAATGCCTATGCTGCCTAAGTCCCTATAAGCATTAGACAATGATCAAAACCTCAGAGAAATGGTGCAATTTGCCTCCCATGCAGGATATTTTATCAAAACCAACTACCTTCTTAAGTATTCTAAGAAACACTACTCTGCTTTCTTCCACAATTTCCATAGAGAAGTATATACTTTTTGCATGTAATTATTACAATAATTGTTAATAATACGACTTTTATGATTAGCATATTGCCAGGTACTGTTATATGAGTATGTACATTATCTCTAGTTCTCATAGTAATTATTGTCCCCATGTACAAATGAAGAAATTGAGACTCCTAGAGATAAAAAAATAAACAAAAAACAAAAAACAAAACTTGCTCAAGTTCACAAAGTAACTAGGAGAACCAGTCTGTGAGAGTGGGTCTCTCTGGTTTCACATCTCCTTTCTCTGTTATATCAAGCAGATACTAGAAATCTTTTTATTTCAGTTTGGTTAGGAAAACAGTGGTGCAGGACAGGGGACTTTTGGTGTCATTTGTGAATAAATTATATTTTAGAGAGAATTTAGAAAAATATCATTGCGATTCATCGTTTTTCAGCACACCATGCATATACATGTTGGTACTAGGAGGTGAGGATGTAAAATTGAATGAGCCATGACCCTCGCCCTTAAGAATGTCAATTTAATTAGGGGTGGGGAGGGCCACATGTTCTTACTAAACTTTGTGTGTTAGTAAAGATAGGGTAACTGCTATTACATATTGTCAGGTAGGCTGGGAAATGTAGTTTAGCTTTGTGGCCGGGAAGAAGAGAACCTGAATATTGGTGAGCACCAGTAATTTCTGTCACATCCTTCTACAGTCTAATACAATAAAAGAGAAGATTTATTTATTCATTTATTAAACATACAATTTTAAGCAATTAATATTTTCTGGGTAATTTTGTAGGTAGTAGGATTGCATAACAACAAAACAAGAACACTGTTCTTATAGGATTTATATTATGGCTGAAGGAGATAATACATAAGCAAATATGCATACAAAATTTAGAGATATATGTTGTGAAGGAAGTAAAACAAAATGATGTGATAAAGTATCCGAAGGGCTGCTTTAGAGCCAAAGAGCAACATATGCAAAGATAAAGGTAGATGAAAACACATAGAAGGCTCAAAAAAGTCACTTGTGACTGGATTATGATATATGGGATTTAGAGAGAGATTATATGGGAAATGTTCCCACATAGGTAAATTAGGATCAAATTTTAAAGGAACTTCAGTGATAAGTTAAAGATTTTTATTTGTTTATCTATTTATTTTTAATTTATTCTCTAGTCAATAACAATTCATTGTTACAGACAGTCACAGAGCAGGTTTTGAAAAGTATTGACCGTTTTGAAGCAATTAGATTGGAAGAGTTAAAATTTGAAGGAGGAAGGCCAGATTAGTAAATTGGAAGTGCTAAAATATTAACCTGAGAAAAAAGCAATGTGGATTTAGGGAGAGGGGATGAATTGTAGAGATTTCTTGAATTAAAGAAGCAGGATCCATAGACTAACGATCTGAGTGATGGAGACTGTGATATCAACCACCTCTTAGATTTCTGTTTGAGCAACTTCTGTTCTAATTAACGAGATAGGTGATACATGAAGTTAGAGAGGAGCAGGTGGGGGTGGGTGCAGCAGAGGAAATTTGAATTGACTATTTACTTTTATCATTTCTTTATCTATTTTGGTTGAGATTTCTTGAGAGCATTACAGCTGGAAATCCATGCCCCGTTTCTGTTTAGGAATTGTGTCTAGTAACCTTTCATACTCTTTCCATTCTACTATGTCCTGGAGAAAGAGAGCTCTCATTCTGAATTTACAAGAAACAGAGATATTTGCAAGGAATTTTACAATTCAAATTTCTGTCTTGTTATTTATTTTGACTTTAAAATTTATTTTCCCCATATCCACAGAATGTGAGTTATTTTATTTTTAAATATTTTCTGGTTGTCTTCATATCTCCTCTAAAAAAAAACCCTATAGTTATAAGCAATTCTGTTTTCACCTAAAATGTCAACTACAATGGAGGTCATTGTTTAAGAAGTGACTAAAAGATCTATTTTCTAAACTAAACTCCTAGTATATTTTTTTTCTGAAGATTATTTAAAACACTTGACTCATTATTCATTCAGTAAATATGCCTTGAGTTCACAATATGTCTCAATTACTGTTCTAGACACTAGAAGTGGAACAATGAACAAGACTAATGACATACATCTTCAGGAAGCTTAGACCTTTGTAGGGGCTGAGAGTGAGATGATACATGCCACCAAGTAAATAAATGGAAAAGATAATTTCAGATAATGATGAAAGTCAGGATTAAAATAAAACAGAGTGGTATGATATACAGTGTCTGAGTACCATATCCAAGGTAGCCAAGGAAGACCACTGTAATAAAGTAAGACCTGATTGACAAGTAGGGCAATCCATGTGGACATCAGGGAGCTAGGTGTTTTCAACAGAAGGGATAGTAAAGACAAAAGCCATAAAGAAGAAATATTCATATTCAAGGAAATGTGAGAAGGAGAATAGGGCCAATATGAGTAGAGTATAGCAAGAAATAGGGAACTACTGAAGGGTTGTTATAAGTAATAACAATGCTTGGAATAGGATGGTAGCACTGGAATTGGAAAGCAGTAGATATATTAGAAATTAATTTTGGAGGTTCATGGTTCAAAGTATATTGTCCTAGAACATGTTGGCATTTTCCTGTCACACACTCTAATTTTCACTTATGCCCAGTAATTTGACAATCCTTACAGTGTCGTTATCCTTTCCACAGCTCATTTGTTTTTAAAGTCTATGGTTCCCTGCTTCCAGATCTTTCTCTGGGATATTTCTACTCTTCAGTTAAATCACATATTACAGGATATTTTTATTGTGATGTTTTTTCCAAGGCTCTTCTTTAATCAAAATTAATCACACTTTTTGTCTTTTGTTAGTGACAATTGAATGATTTTATTACTTAAGTCACACTTCAATCTCTCCTCTGTTAGACGAAACTTCTTGAGGGAAAAATTATCCGATACATTTTTACAACCTAGAATTTTGCATACAGTAGGACAGAAGAATAATACACTGAATTAAATTAGGTTCTTATAAGAAAGAATGATATCGCCAATGATCTCTGACTGCCTCCTCCACTCCATTTCTTCATCTATCACTCTGTTCTTAATTCTTTATCTCTTGGCTTTTACAGCCATTATTTTTCTAGATCTACTCTTTATAAAATCAGTACTTACCTCATAATAAGCATGTTATATTAATTTTCTATTGATGATTTAACAAATTACCACAAATTTAGTGGCTTGAAACAACAAATATTTATTATCTTACACTTTTGGAAGTCACAAGTCCACAACCAGTCTTGCTGAGCTGAAAGTCAAGGCGTTGACCGGATTGGTTTCTTCTGGAGGCTCTAGGGGAGAATCTGTTTCCTTGCAAGTCTCTTCCTATTCTTTGCCATGGTAAAGGTCAATCTTCATCAAATTTTCTCTATCAACTTTAAATAAAGATAATTTCAATAACTATTTGACAAGTCATGATAATAATAACTCTTATTGAGCATTTAGTGAGGGTCAGGTACTCTTCTAAATGTTTCACATGTATAATTGCATTGAATTCATGCAATCATCCTATGAATTGAGTTGTGACATTAATGGCTTTAATGAAAAAACAGGCAGAGACATTGTGTGACTTGCCCAAAGTCAACAATTAATAAGTGAAAATACTAGATTCTAATCTAGGAGTCTGATTTCAGAGCTTGCGCAAACTGTGTGTCATACTTCCTTCTTGTGTGAATGGAGAAAAGCTCACTGACTGTTGAGTCTTTTTACCATTGGCTGCAAATCTACAACTCTAGTTCAAAACTTTCTCCTGATTCCCCAAACCTATTCTACTACTACCTATGCTCAACATTTGTATTTGGATGCTCCTTAAATTAAATTATGCAATAATCATGACAATTATAAAGTTTAAAGTAGTTATCATTTATTGTTCATCCACTTTGTTTCAAATTCTGTACCTAGATATTTTTATTCTCTTAATTTAGTTTCTGCAATTACCTGGCAAAGCAATTGTTATTGTTCTTACTCAGCATCCAAGGAAGCTGAAGCCTAGATATTTTAAGCAACTTATTACCCAACCAACAAATGGCAGATTCGAAGTTTACATTCTTTAATTTAAGACTAGAGATCTCATTTATGTTTTGTCTATTCAAAGTAACTCCTCAATTTAACTCTCCTGTTTCTATTTTTCTGGTATTCAGAAAAATAGAATAGTGAGTTCTGTTGTTCAGAAACTCACAGTCATGTTGCTTTTTCTTTCTCTATGGCACAAATATGCATCCTGAGGATGGGTCATATTTTACCTGCAGGATTGCTCATATGGTGATGTGTATCTCCTTGCTTCCCATCTTCACAGCCAACCAACCACCTAATGAAGGATATAGTTAAGTCTTGTTTATCTCTTCTCATAGTTTCTAACTGGTGTCTACATCCTATTCTCTTGCCTGTCCTTCAAATGCTATCCTTTTATTAACTCCCAAGTATTTTTTTTTCTAAAGTATAAATACACATTGTTTTTACTTCACAGTTAAAAAAGTGCTAGTGTTTATCTGATACATCTCTATCGTCAAATGTTCAGCCAAATTAGACTTATCAAATTGGATCAAGAGATACCTTTGGTCCTTCAATCACCTTTATTATTTTTTCTCATTTAATTCTTTCCTCCTGTATGATTAAACTGTATTTGTTTTGTTTTATATGTCTAGAGTCCTATGGGACCAGGGCCTGTCATCTATGATGGCTTCTTATATTGGGAGTTGCATCAAAGTGCTGTTTGATGGTGATAACAGTAATGATGGTGATAGATGAATTATTTTGAGCACAATGCTATGTATACACTTTAAATGAGACATCTCTTCAAAATCACAACCACCCTATAAAACATAAATCTAAAGAGAGTTTAAATTAATTACTCATAGTTAAAAAAAAAGCAGTAGTGTTTTGCAAAGATACAAGTCTATTGATTTCAAAGCCTCCCTTCCCCAGTTAACAACCATATGATATTTCCCTTTGTAATCTCAGGGAGAGAGGTTATATTTGATTGACTATCTATTTAGCATGGCCAGAGGCAGTTCAGTTACTGGCAGACATTCTCACTGACAGAGAAGGAAGCAAAGTTTATTGCCAGGAATAGTACACAACAAAAGTTTGAGGGTCCATAAGAATAGTGGAGAGGATATGGAGACATTGGTACCTTCCTATATTGCAGGTGGGATTGTAAATGGTGCAGCTGCTTTGGGATCTTTTGAAAATGTCTTTAAAAAGTTAAATATAAATTTACCTTGTAGTCTGCGATCCCATTACTAGAAATCTACCCAAGAGAAATGAAAATATATATACACATAAACATTTTTTTGTGAATGTTCATAGAAGTGCCATAATAATCAACAGAATCAAGAGTCCAGAAGTAAACCCATATTTATACGGACAAAAATTTTTTTAACAAAAAAGCCAAAAATATATAGTGGAGAAAAGAAAGCCTCTTCAATAAATGGTGCTGGGAAAACTGGAAAGCCACCTGCAAAAGAATGAAATTAAACTGTTGTCTATCACCACACACCAAAAATAACTCAAAATGGATTAAAGACATGAATATAAGACCTGGAACAATAAAATGCATCGAAGAAAACATAGGAACTAAACTCAAGGACCTTGGACTTAAAGAGAACGTTATGAATTTGACCTCAAAAGCAAGGGATGTAAAAGCTAAAATAAATGAATAGGACTGAATCAAACTAAAAGCTTCTGCTCAGCAAAAGAAATCATCAACAAGGTAAAAAGAGAACCATCTAATTGGGAAAATATATTTGCAAGCAACACCTCTGATAAGGGCCTAATATCCAAAATATACAAAGAACTCATACAATTCAATTACAACAACAACACACACAAAAAAAACAAATGATCCAGTCAAAAAATGGGCAGAGGACCTGAATAGACACTTCTTTCTAGAGGACATACAAATGACCAAAAACTGTATGAAAAGATGCTCAACATCACTAGCTATTAGGGAAATGCAAATCAAAACCACAATGAGATACCATGTCACACCTGTTAGAATAGTTATAATCAACAGGACAAGTAATAACAAATGTTGTAGAGGATGCAGAGAAAAAGGAGCCCTCAAACACTGCTGGTGGGACTGCAAATTGGTACAGCCACTATGGAAAACAGCTTGGAAGTTCCTCAAAAAACTAAGAATTGATCTACCATGCGATCCAGCAATCTCTCTACTGGGTATTTACCCCAAAGACTTGAGAACTTATATGCAAAAAGTAATTTGCACACCGATGTTCATAGCAGCATTATTCACAGTGAATATGGAAGCAACCTGAGTGTTCTACGATAGATGATTGGCTAAAGAAGCTGTGGTACATATATACAATGGAATACTACTCAGCCATAAGAAGAGATGAAATGCTGCCATTTGCAACAACATGGATGGACCTTGAGATAATCATGCTAAGTGAAATAAGCCAGATAGAAAAAGTTTAAAATGACATGATATCATTTGTATGTGGGATATAACCCTAAAAGCAACAAATGAACTGGACAAATGAACAGAGACTCATGGACATGGACTATAGACTAGTGGTTACCAGAGGACTATAGAATAGTGGTTAGTAGTGGGGTGGGGAAGGAGGGAGGAGGTAGACAGGATAAAAGGAGTCAAATATAGGGAGGGTAGGGGAAAGGTGAAGTGGGTAAAGGAGATCAAATATATGGTAGCTGAAGGAAACTGGACTTTGGTAAACACACAATAGAATATACAGATTTCAAATAATGTACACCTAAAAATTATATAATTGAATTAACTAATGTTACCCCAATAAACTTAAAAAATAAAAAAATAATTTAAAACCACTCAAATGTCCATCATTAGTAAATTGATAATGAAAATGTGTTATACAATAGAATATTATTCATCAAGAAAAAGAACGGTATGTGCTAAAACATGGATGAACCTCAGAAATATATATGCTAAGTAAAGAAAGCTAGACATAAGTCCACTTGCTGAATGATAACATTCATATAAAAAGTCCAGAAAAGGTCAAATTTGTAAAGACTGAAAATATATTAGTGGTCATCTGAGGCTGAGGATGGATAAAAGAGTAGCTTCAAAATGCACAAGAGATTTTTTTCAATTAATATAAATATTCTAAAATTAGACTGCTGATAATTTCAAAATTAAATTTATTAAAATACAATTTAATTGTATGGTTAATTGTATGGTTTAATTGTATGGGTAAATTTTATGGTATGCAAATTGTTTTTCAATAAACTATATGTACATGTGTGTGTGTTCTTTTTTATGTAGTCTAAATTTTATAGCTAATCAATAGCAGGATGAGGACTTAGTATACAAGATACAAATTCCAGATTCTGTAAGTAGGAGTGGAATCCCATTATATGCACCCTTAACTTCTGCAAAATCATGTCTAATACTAAAAAAAAAAAAAAATCCAGCAAACATACAAACAAAACAGAAGGAGTGATAAAATCTCTTGATTTACCCCACCACTTTTCCAGACCTTGGCTTCCACTGTATGGAGTAAGGGAAGAGGGAAGGGAAGAACTGCAGCCAAAATGCAAAAAATAGCAAAATAAGCTGTCTTCAAGAATATTTTTCATTATACAGTATTTTTACTTTATGTGTAAATTTAGAACTTAACCTTCATGTAGATGTGATTTTATTGTACTAAAAATTCTTCAAACCATAAGACAAATTTATGACAACTATGAATATTCAACTTTAAGATATAAAAAAGTTCATTAAATTGCTTCAAATGATGGAATACATATGTAGTGAAATACTAAATGTAGCTTACCTAAAACTATTTCTACTACTGTAGAAAAATAGAAATGTGCTTTTAAATATTGTAGATAAAAAAATGTATCCCCAAAGATGTTGATATCCTAATCCTTAGAACCTGTAAATAAGTTACCTTATATAGCAAAAAATGACTTCTCAGATGTGGTTAAGGTAAAGATCTTGAGAAGGGCAGATTATAAGGATAAGGATTTTAATAAAGAAAAGAGGGAAGCAGGAGATTCAGAGACAGAAAGATATATGATGGCAGCAGAGGTCAGAGAGAAGGTGGGGAGGGGAGGGAAGGGGAGAATGAAGGAAATATGAATTAATGAAGGAAATTTGAAAATACTACACTGCTGGCTTAGGAGATGGAAGAGAAACTGTGAGCCAAGGAATGCTGCAGGTGTTCTCCAGAAGATCTAAAGGCATTGAAACATTTTTCCCTAAAGTCTCCAGAAAAGCACAGCTTTTCTGACACCTTCATTTTAGCCCCATAAGACCCATTTCAGATTCTGACCTTCGTAACTATAAAATAATAAATGTATGTTGTTTTAAGCCACTAAATCGGTAGCGTTTTGTTACAGCAGCAATAAAAATACTAATACAATATCTGATCTGGTTTTCCTCACAAGCTCCCATGAAATATTTAGCTAGGAAAAAAAAAGTGAAGCAAAGCAAAAGAGAAACTAAAATATTCTTATCCAGAATAAAATCTATCTAATATGATAGGTTAAAAAAATGACTTTATGTAATTCTAAAGGATTTTCCCTAGGGAACAAAAAAGCGGAGTCTCTCAAATTTATGCTCCCTTCCCTTTTCTTCCCCCTAATACAACACCCATAGGTTTAGTTTAGGAAACCTATGGCTCCAAGTGTTCATTTATCATGGAATTAAATATTAAGAAGTTAGGAGATTGACACCTTTGACGTAAGTCTCAATGAAATGTCAGTTCTGAATTTCTTTTGGTCCTGGGCTCACACCTTAAAACAGTAAGACTGGGGTTGGGAATGCATTGGAGCCATAAGCATGTTTTTGTATCAGGAAAAGCAAAAGCTTTTTTAGAAAACACAATCATGGGTCATCACTTGGAGCTGTGTCCATTTCTACCTGGAAAAAGAAAATTGGGGCAGGGGAGCATAAAAAGAACTTGTGCTTAAATCTATTTTGGGGAACCTGACTTAAGGCACATCCTTTGGCTGACTCCACCCACTTCCCATCACCTTCCAGAGGCTATGGACCCCTGAAGATTTCCCATGACTGCAGGTCAGCCTGCACCTTCTCCCTATCTACACTCTAGACTCAACCTGGCTCTGCCACACTGGCCATAAGATGGGCCTGAAATCTTCATATCAGCAGCATTCACAGTATACAAATCTGGAGGAAGGCTCAGGAAAGATACATATTAGGGCTTCATTTTTCCTGATCACCTTAAGCAGCCCAGTTAATGTGACTGACTGTACCCTGGGTTTGTGGGGGAGTAGAGGGAACAAAAAGTGACCTTGTCTGGATCCTGTATATAGATACCAAGGGTGAAACCTTAGTCTATCCTTGATATTCTACCTTCCCAGGTAAAAGCCCAAAGAGGGGAAATGCAAGATATATGGGTAGGACTCTCTGATTTTTCACACCGAGCCTCAACTCCTTCCAACTAACTGGAAAAGGTGGGAGCTTATATTTTTCTTCTTCTATGCCATATTCTCATTCCAACATTAAAGCAACAATATGTGCTACTTCACTATCATAAGAGAAAGTGAAATGTTTTCTATAATAATTATTGGCTGAATTTTCAGAGTAATATAATGGTTTCGCATTGGATATTTTTAAGAAATTTAGAAAAAGTACTCCCTCAAGATGGTGCCCTCATTGTCAAAGCTACTTTGCATGTCAGCAAAGAATGTTTTTTCATTCTTCCCTTTAAATCTTTTTTTTTATTATTATTATTATTATTACAGCAAAGTAAAACAAGCGAAACAAAAACAAAAACAATGAAAAAGAATCTTCCCATCGGCTTTAGCACAATAGTAAATTTTAGATGTTTCTGTTTTGGAAAGATCGGCTATGTCAAATTATATTTCTTTTTGCCAATCTTTTGGTTATATTGGCAAAGCTATAAAAGGACCCTGGATCTCTACTCAGTTATCCAAATTATGGTATCATTGTAAGCGACCTGAAAATACTTGGGAGAAAAATGTCCAAAAATACAATTTTGTAGATGTCTTTAAAAATCAAAATTTTCTCAAATGTCAAGTGTCTTTTTTTCAAGGAACTATATCTTTAGACAAGTATATTTATAGACTAATTTCTAAAATGTCCTTTTTGTACAATGTAATTAAAAAGAGGGTCAGCATAAAGTAAAGCCAGTTGTTATCAATGTTTTCCTCTCCCCTTCCCTACCCTTTCCTCCCCTCCTCTCTCTTTATTTTTATATCCCCACAGTAAAGGAGGCAAGGGGTAAATAACAAAACCTGATTTTGTCAAAGCCTGTTCCTAACTGTTACACAGAAGTGCAAAGGTATTTCTTCCTGATCATTCCCTAGTTCTCAAAGGCAGCCTGGAAACTATCAGAAGTGTGAAAAGTTCATGCTTATCTAGGAACATTTGTGCCAATTATTGAAAAGTGATTTTTTTCCCAGATATTAAAACAAATTTTTTTTCCCATTCTACCCCAAATGACAATCATATGTGACAGGTACTCGAGTCAAAAAATATTTTCTCATCAGAAAACTGGTAAAGAGTGTCTGTCAGTTTCCCTTTGTTCTCTATTTACAGTTATGAGAGAAAAATGATTTATGATTACTATAATTATATCTCTCCTTAGGAGAGCTGTACTAATTACATAATTTTTAAGCCATTTTTTACAAGCTCTTAGTCTAAATTGAAGTATATTTAGCAATTTGTACCCAGTTACTTTTCAAACCTCTGTGTGGGTCACAGACTGAATGGTCTAAGATCACTTAATGCCTCAATTTTTGTGCATCATGTGCATAAAGGTCCTGGGCCTACATATTCACAACCATGGGATAAAAAGTTTCCTTCAATTGATAGGATCTTCATAGATGTTTTCAGGGAGTCTACAGGAAATGAATTTGGGGCAAAATATTTTGTAATCTGTAGTTAAGCTATTATGACGATGAACCTGGGTCAGCCTGGGATGTATTAGCTGAGTTAATATTACCAGCGACCTACCATTTCATTTCATCACTTTGTACCACAATGATAACTCTGGGTTTCTCTATTGTCTTTTGTGTACTCATCTTTTTTTTTTTTCTTTTTAATGGTTTCATTCTGCTGTCAGCCACTGAGATAATAGAATATTGTTTTGAATCTAACTCTTTAAAATGAAATGTCTGTGTTTGCTTTAAAGAATCTTTTTTAAAAAGTACTACTTTCTTAAGATAGTGATATTTAGACAGCATCAGAGCAGCTGTATCTAGAAATTTAGAATTTTCAGCATAGCAGATAACATTGGGTTAGGAAATATAATTCCATTCCCTCATACATATCCAAGATAAGAAGTAGCCCTTACTGAAAAATTAAATTCACGTTTTCTAAATGCTGTCCCTTACCTAGTATTTAGATAATTTTATATTTTCAGAACACATTTTTTATTTCATTGAATTTTCCTAACAGTGAACTGGGTACTGTTATTTTTCTCGTTAAGTATGGGAAAACTGAGGCTCAGAGATATAAATGGCCGTCCCAAGAGCCAAACAGCTATTAAGAAGAAGAAGCATTTTAATTGACATCTTTTTGCCTCTGCAATACTCAAGTTTTTCCCTTTAATCCTCCTAAGATCTGTCCGAAATTGGTATTATTCCTCATTTACAACTATAGAGAGATTAAGAAAACTAAGTTTAAAGAGATTAAGTTAAATGCCAATAAAGAGAAGAACCAATGCATGTAACCTTTTTCCAATAAGTGATAGTAACCTTCTTTAAAGTATACCTGAAAGAAAATGCCCGTATATGTTCTTAACTGAAATATAATAATAAAAAATAAATAAATTCATATGATAAATTTCAAATAACTCTATCTCATTCAGAGGCCCAAGATCGTATCTAACTTAATGAGTGGTTAAAAGAAAAAAGAGGAGAGAGAGGAAAGCTTGGATTTTCACAAATAAATGAATTGTTTAGTTTGCTCAAATAAAAAAAAAATCAAGAAATAGGTCTACCTCTAGGTCCAACTGTTGTCACGTCAAACAATAACAACCAAAGTGAGGTTGATTCCTCATGTTGTCTAAAATAAATTACTATGTAACCCTGACTGACTCATTTGAGAATAGTGAAATCACATGCTCATGAATATATTCATCCATATAAATTAAATGGTGAAAAGTATTAGCCTACTATAATATTCATGTTAACAAACAATGAGAAAATCAGCTAGTTGTCTTTTTCTGTTTTTTTACGTTATCTTTGTCTGTTTTTATTTGTATTGGCTTATGAACTTGTAGATCTTACCAAATGAATGGATTGAAATGCTAATGTAGCTTTTATTTAATATTGGGAGGATTGATGGAATCTGGACCTGTGAGGTATTTTATGTTTATCTATCATCACATAGCAAGAGCTTTATATACACAATAGTTATTTCTCACATTTTTCTTATACACAAAAGTTATCTCTCACATTTGTTTTATAAGAAACTCAACATAAAACAATTCATTTAGTGCAGATTTTGACTATTCATGTTGGGAAAAGGTAAAAGGACATTTAGCATGTATAAGAAGAATTTCAAAAAATAGTAAGGAAATTCAGTAATAACGGAAAGAATTCTAAAACTTGAGGGAAAATATTCTTATACATATGTGTTAACAGAATTATTTAAAGCACAGAATTTAGGAAAGTGGTGATTCAATTCAATTTCACATAAATTGAGTTCTCAAAATAGGTAAAGCTTTATTGTAGACATTACTGAAATGCTCTGTAGAAAGGGACAGAGAAGGAAGAACAAGCATGAGGAAGACATAATTCTAAATCTCTAGTCATTTACAACCTTGTGGGGTAACAATAATACTCTACAAAATAATTCAAACATATATATCACTTAACCTTTTAAAACTGCTTTCTCATTTGTTATATCGTATTACTCTCTCAACAGCCCTGAGTAAATAAGCAAGAAACTTGCTATTTTTCTTTATTTAAAGGGTGGGGGGGGAGGTTGACGACAGTGAGAGATATTAAATGACTTACTTAAGTCACTCAGCAAAACCACAGATAGAACAAGGACTTAATTAACTCTTCTCATTCCAAAGATTATAGGATGATATAGAGGAATTTTGCACATTTGGACTGCTCACAGTCTCTGGCCCTCCTTTCTATTTTATAATAGAAATCTCTCATCTCTCATTTTTCTCTGTCCCAGTACACAGGATTTTCAGATGGAACTTGGACAGAGTGGTAATAACTTTTCTTGATTAATGAAACTAATGAGACAATGGTTGGGAAAACACTGAAAGCTGAGTAAAAAAGAAAGAGTTTGTCTATTAACCAAGCCAACACCCTCAGGATTATGACTTAAGAGTCTACAGCGCATCTTATAATGGAAGAAACTGTTCTGTTGGGAACTTATGATAAATGGTATAGTGGGTTAAATAGCATCCCTCAAAATTCATGTCTACCTGGAATCTCATAATAGGGGCTTATTTGGAAATAGGATTTTTCCATATGTAATAGGTTAAGTTGAAGTCATTTCCATTTAGGATGAGCCTTAAATCTAATGACTTGGTATCCTTATAAGAAGAAGAGAGAACATACAAAGACACAAAGGACAAAGGTCAGGTGAAGATGGAGGCAGAGATGGGAGTGAACTAACTACAAGACAAAAAAATGCAGAGGATTTCTGGGAGCAACCAGAAACTAGAAAAAGGCAAGGTAAAAATTTTCCCTAGAACTTTCAGAAAGAGAATGCCCCTGCTTGATTTCAGACTTCTAGTCTCCAGAACTGAGAAAAAGTAGATTTTCGTTGTTTTAAGCAACTCAGTCTTTGGCATTTTGTTATGGGAGCCCTAAGTAACTAATATTCATGGAGACTAGAAAGAAGGAAGGCAGTAATATCTTCCCCTGAAATTAAGGAAGTACACTTACCTCAGAGAAAGTGTTGGAGGAAGGAGGAAGTATATAGGAGGGCAGGAGAGGGAGTGGTTGATAGAGAAAGTTTTCAAGGAGATAAACTTATTTATCAGTTGACTATAATATTACAGACTATGTTTCTGTCAGTTTACATGTATTGTTTTCTATTAATTATCACCACAATCATATGATATAAATATGACACCATTTTTTTTAATTAGGCTTAGATAGCCTAGGTTGTCTAGCTAAAAGTCGCAAAATAATAAATGACAAAATCAGGAACCAAATCCATGCTTTCTGATTCCTAAACAGGTTTTCTTTCTTCTTAAGCCTGTAATTAAATAATTCTCTAAGAATATAGTAAATATTTCTTCCCTTGAGATTTTTAAAACTAGTAAGGACACAGTAATAGGGAAATCTCAGATAAAATAGACCTCTCTGGGCAGAGAGATAAAATCGGATATCCTAATAGGTCTTTTCCAAGTCTAATTACTCTGTGTAATTCACCAACTAAATTCAAGTTCATTATCATTTTATTCTAAAAGTTAACCGAAAAACAAGATTGATTGACATTTTGGAGATATTCAACATTTATATGCAGAAAATTTAGGAGACTTCAAACTCTCAAAAAAGCTTTTCTTAAGATAGCTCTTACTGTTTTTTACAGTGAAATACTCTGCACAAAAACAGGTGCTTCCTAAAATTTTGTATCGCTACTCTTCCTAAGCTGATGACCTTGGTATACTCAGGACCATACAGGCAATGAGCAGGTGTCCTCACCTGAAAAAAAAGAAATACTGTGCTTTTTATGAAGTTCCTCTGTGTTCACAAATTCTGGCTCATTTTATTTGCCTTTCAAATATACTGATTCTGACCTCTATTTACAATTTTTATTTTAATAATAATAATACTATAAATTATAATTATAGTTGAAAGTATCTTCATGTACTTTGTTTCATCTGATGCACATTATAGCGTGTAGTACTCAGGTTTCAAAAAAGAAAGCATTTGACAATGAAAGTGACTTTGGGTAAAAGCACAGGTGATGGGAGTCAGGATTGAATTTATAACTTTGCAATACTATTTCAGTCCTTTAAAAAACTTATCCCTCAATTTTAACTAGGATGTTTAATGTTTACATTGGATGTTCCTATGCTTAAAAACAAAATTGAAAAAGAAAACAAAAAACTTGGTAAAATTATGAAGGCTGTAAATTATATTTTTTATTTCTCCTTGATATCCTATGCAGGTAGAGTTCCTATAACAATACACACATCCAAAGATGAGTAGATACTTTTAAGATTTATCTCCCTAAAGGATAGATAAATAATGAATGTTTGTGTATCCTGTCTATCCAAGATAACATTTTGCAAAAATAATTTTTGTTCACTTAGGTTGAATAACTTTCCTTAACCAATATAATTAATTTCCAAAGAACACCTGAAGTAAATTTTCTTCTTGGGACTTTTAAAGTCAATAAAATAATTAATTGTAAAACTGACATCTATCCCTATCCCTTACCTTGACATATAAATGTTTCTAAAATTAATATGTAGATATACTTCAAGTATGCCTTGGATGCTAACTTCAGATTCCTACCCACTAGAACATGAAGCCCTGTGAGTTGAACACTTTCTGTGCTGAGCCAACCAGTCTTCATGCAAAGGAAGAGTAAGCTTTTATCACAGGAACCATCTTTGTTTTCTCTTATTTACCTTCTAATACCAAATCATTCAGTCTTATCTTTTCTACAGCCTAAATATGTATGAGTCAACTATGCAAGTTCTGTCCATCTCCTCTGCCTCTCCCTCCCCACATTCAAACAACAGTCTCTCTCTTGGACCACTGAAACTTGTTTCTAAACCTCTTGTTCATCATCTGTCTTCCACAGTGCTGTCCGGGCAGTCTTTCTAAAGCTCAAATATGATCATATCACTCAGTTGATTAAAACTGTTCAATAGCTTCAAAGTGTTCTCAGTATAAAGTCCATATTTTCTAACAGGGTGTGCAGGTCCCTTCATGGTCTGGCTCTTGTCCCACCTCCCTCTTTTCCATTCTTCCTTGCTTGTCTCCCCACCCTCCTCCCTCCCACTACTTGTTGTTCTAGCTACAATATACTATTTTCAAGTCAATGAAGACTGTGCATGCTCAGATCTCTAGACTTTTGTACATACTGATTTCTTTACACAAAAGATTTGTTCAACTGTAAAATTTCCACCTGTTCTTCATGTTTTAGTAGAGGCCATTTTCTCTATGCAGCATTATCTGAGGACTGACTCCAACCCTGACCTAACTACTGCCACACTATGAATCATTAGCTGATTGTCCCCCTGTGCTATCTCATACTATCTTAGTTACTACAGTAGTTGGTCATTGTTACAATGACTTATTGATTAGAGTTAATAATCTAAATTCTAGAGACATGTTTTGCTCTCTTATTGTAGATCTAGAAAGTACTCAATAAATATTTTATGGATGTTTGAATGAGTGAATGAATGAATGAATGAGTGAGTAAATGAATAAATATATAACATTTCTCAGGCACAAGATGTTTGATACTGGAACCTTAAAATATAAGATGTATACTTTAATATAAATATAATTCTTACTTTAGACAGAAAAATGTCCCCATGCACTTATGTTCTTTTAACTAGGTTTTTTTAGCTATTTTTTTTTATTGGTTCCTATTTCACAATTCCATCCAATTACCCTAATACCACTCTAACAGTCTCTATGCAATTGTGAAATAAAATTCTCAAAAGCAGGGGCATATGTTTGAATAGATAAGGCCATTACATGGATACTCTTAGATGCTTTGAGAGGAGCCATTTGCTCACCCTGAGTCAAGATGCTGCCAGGTTTGACAGATATGGTCAAAGGAGTATCTGGCACTTAAAAAGGTCAGAGAAGTTAGGCATGCCTGAATTGTTCACAGATGACTGAAGCTGTCAGTGCTATTTGAAATAATCCATCCTGAAGATGCTGGAGAGGAATTTGCCTCCTTTAGCCCCAGGAAGTTCTGTCTTCATAATGACTTCTGCATCACTTTCTGCCTGTCCTTGCCCCACACATTTTTTCTATGAAGACATCTACATATTCACTTGGTGTCTCACATAAACCTTTTTAGTAATCTCACAGGACAAGCCTAGTTTATAAAAATCTTAATTTCTCAATTTGAGAAAAGGTCATGAGAAAAGAAGTCTGCCAGTATTTAAACTCTTGTTTCTGCATAGAGTCTCTCTAGGCTGAGGAGGGAAAAATGGAACAAGAAAGAACCTATGGCTTGATTTAACTCTGAATTGAAACATGAATGAAAAACACTCCTTGCATCATTTCATTAATTTATTCATGGTGTATACTATTGGGTTAGACACTAGGATTACAGAAAAGTATGAGACACAGTCTCTTTTCTTGAGAATCTAACCATGGATTGGGTTGGGGTAGGCAGGCAAGCAATAGAAACTATTGAGCAGCATAATAAGTGATTACAGTCATTGGAACTAGTTCATTCATTTAATCAATAAGCATTTCCTCAGCATCTACTATGAATTTTGTTTTGTGTTAGATAGTAGCATACAAAGATTATAAATAAAACATCTGTGCTCTCAAGAGACTTTCAACTCTCAATGAAAAAAGATAATAAGATAAACAATGATGTCACAAAGGAAAATATACTATCAAGGAAGGGATTCTAGCATGCCTATTACTTATCCATCTTATCTTTGGTATAATAATTCCCTTATACACATTGAAATAATTTGATGACTCTCCTCATTGGTAGGCCACATTTTGCTTATACCATCTACATAAGATAAAGGGAAATGGAAAAGGTAAAAATGTGGCCTGGATTTGGGGAGTATTGGATAATGCTTTCTATTTGTTCTCTAAACATTTATGTGGCTTTGCAGAACAATTTCAATGGATAGCACTTCAGTGTTTTTCAGACTGGTATTTAGAAGCAGAAGGTCATCTCTGAAGGAAACTAATGAGAATTAGCCAAGACCTCTGTCTTTCCCAAAACTAGGTTGTAGATACAATATTGTGCACCCCAGTGGGCCTAAAACTCAGCTGCAGTTGAGTAGCAAGCACTAGAGAGCTCCTTAAAAATACAGGTGCTAAATAAGTATACCCCAGAAATACTAATTCGGTCTCGTGGTGAGCCCAGGAATCTGTACTGAATACATTTTCCAGGTAATTCTGATGTACCACTTGCTTAGAATCACTAACCTGCAGTTTTAACACCAAATTCTGGCATGGCGTTAAAGACTCTTCATGATCTGGCCCCACTTTTTCTCTCTAGAGAGATCTTTTGTTACAGCCATGCTATCATCCTATCTCAGTACTCAATAAACAACCTCACTTCTGCTTTCCACTATTTCATACATTCTGTTTACTCCGTCTATCCTTTGAGACACATGAAACCATGACTCCTCTTTTTGAGGCATAAGCCAAGTTTCTCTTGCCTGAGAAGTTCCCGATTTCTTACACCAGCCTTAGCTGCTTCCTTCCCTGTATTCCCAGGGAGCACACTTTATTTAAACCTAGACTGTAAATACATATTTCTCCCAACTAGATGACAAATACCAAGGCTATTTTCATTTATCTCTGTATCAAAATGCCTACTAATTATTCTTGAAATATATTGGATATTCAATTAATGACTATTGGGTACATGAAAAGAACATGGGAAAATATAAGCAGTTGCCAAAATTAGAGCATAACATCATAGTAGAAATTTAGTCACAAGACTGTTTTAGTACCAATTTGGGGGAAATTGGGGAGTTGGATAATTTATTCAGACAGGAGTCAACCAGCTATGAATTGTTTTATTAAGACCTAGATCAAAGAAGACTTAATAAAAATTAAGATCTGATGTTGAACTCTCCCAACCTAACTAATGCTTTACAAATACAACCTATTTAACATAGAATCATTCCAGGTCCTGGGGTTGTCTAGGTGTGTAGGTGGTAGAAAAATGGCCCCAGAAAGTGGAAAAAAAGAAAAGAAGAAAGATATACATGCCATTAGATGGAAAATGTGCCAACTGTATTTGTAAGTTTGCCTAAATTCTTACTGAATATTTTTTCTCACCTCCTTTCTCAGCTAGATTTGAGTTGCACCTTTTCCCTTCATAAAGTATCTTCAAACACCGAGATGAATATAAAACTGGTCAGATCCCTTTGATATGAGAATCTTATGTCCAGGTAATTGTGGATGCCATGTTTTCCCTGGAATGATATATAACAAAGAACAGATATTAGCTTTATGAGGGTATTAAGTCTTTTTTTTATGCAATAAGGTTAAGAGGAAATGCATTTGTTTTGTATAGAATGGATTAATAATTACCCAGAGGCAATAGTGGCAGGCCACATCTTCCATAGAACCATCTCCAGAATCACAAGGCCACTTTTTTTTTCATACTATATTCTTAAATAACGCATTCACTCTAGGTGTGTGTATTAATATGGACATATCAAAGAGAGAAGGGCTGTGTGGAAGATAGGCATTCTAGGCATGCATCCTAAAGCTAATACCAGGTTCTTATACAAATTAAGCTTTTTGATTAAATATTGATGTCTCTTCTTTCTCTTATTATCAGTCTATGAGTCCATTTGTTCCAGATAAATGCATTGTCTACTCAGAATTTTTTCTCTTTTCTGCTAATATAAATTATTATATCCATAAACCAATGTGGATAGATACATTTCATTTCAGAGCTAATTGTGGTTAATTTATGATCCAAACTCAGTGTTGAAAAGTAAACTGAGAGGGAGATTCACAGTTGATTAGCAATGTCTGTTCTGTATGCACGAAGTTGAGAATGGTGGCTTATAATCCTGATACTTGCCATTTCTGACGCAAACCAACCCACAGCTCTCTTGCGCGTGCTTGCACACGTTTGCGCGTGGTCTCTCTCCCTCCCTCCCTCCTTCCCTCCCCCCCCCCCATTATGCCCTTGTTATTGAAGAATCACCAAATTCAGTTTTAAAACTAACTAAGATCACAGATTGGAAAAAAGAACATTTAGCCTTTTAATAGCTGTTCTCGAACTCACAAGGTTACCCCCAAACACCACACACACACACACACACACACGCACGCACACACACACACACACAAGTTATTCTATCAAGTATTTGATGTGGGCCTAAGTGAGAAATGCAATTTTATGAAATCTTAAAAATAAGGTAGCTTGCGAAGAAAGGTTTCACATTTCCAAATGCATTAGGAAGAAAATGGGAACTTAAGGTAGTTCTAAAAGAAATGAATGAGACAAAATATTTTTTTTTTACAATATAAGTATAAAATGGACTGTTTTGTAATTTGAACCATACCATTTTCTACTATAAGAAATTAAATAAGCACAGAATCTCAATGCACTCAGGTGACAGCTTTTGTGAGCACAGTTAAAAAAATTGTTGTTGTGTTGATTTCTAGTAATTTTAAAAGGCCATTAGCAGTAAACAATAGTGATTCTTTATTCTTACAAACCAATATGAAGCATAATTAAAATTAATGTAGGTAGTTAATTAATTACTTTTAAGATAAAAACACCACCAATAAGCATACACTGGTAAGATTGTTTAAAATGATCTCAAAGTATTCATGTGCTTATTCAATTATTTATTCTTTTTTGTAATATACATGCTAAATTTTATCATTTGATAGAAAATATCTAAATATGTGATTTTTTATTTTAAGTAAATAAGTAGCTCTGCAAATAAATACGATTCCTTCCATTTGTAGAAGAGTAAAAAAAAAAGTAGATTCTGAAATGTTCTAAGTGTACTCAGCAAATGTATGAGATGCAAACTGACCTAGACCCTTGGATTCTGAAGTCCAGACATCTATTCTACATCGCTTTTTAGAACGATTTATATATACACATGTCTCAGAAAGTAGATTTTTTTAGCACAAAATCCTAAAAAATCTATGAATCATATTTAGATGACTAATATTTAAGATATAAGTATATTGTACTATTTGTTTTCAATTATTGAAAAAAAGTAGAAGCTAAGTAAAGCTCTCATTAGATGTCTCTTGTTAATGCATAATAAATTAAAGCTATTGAAAGTACACGATTTGATTCAAATGCTATTTTTAAAATGATTTTATCTTACAAATAACGTGTTTCTAAAGTAATTTTTTATCAAGGCCTCCTGTCTTCCAGTCCTCCACGCTGTGTTCCTCAGATGCGGAGCCAGCTATTCCCTCATGCTTAGCACCATTCTTGTGGCTGGTGAAGAAATTAAAATAGCCTTAATGGAGTAATTCTGGTCATGTAGCAGCAGTCACTGTTTTAGAAGGGAACTGTCATGTGTAGTAGAACCTAATAAACTTGGCTTTAAATATCAACGTACCACTTAGAAACTGCATCTTAAAACAACTTATGTTTACCTCATCAACTCTATTTTCCTCTAGTGTAATTCATGTGTAAAATTAAGAAGATATTAAGTATCAAATAATACTAGTCTTCCGCAGGCCTCTGTACCATGATTTTCAAACAGAATTACCATCAAATTTTATTATCCCATGGTTATTCCCTAGACGATCTGCTTAGTACTCCTCAGAGGCCCCACATTAAGATCTAATGAAGCATCAATAGAATTCCAGAGCAGAACTCTCTAGAACTTCTGAGTAGAATCTGTGCCCCACTGCCTCCTGTACATCTCAGGTGTGTTCTGCTAGGACTCTGCCAACTGATTACCACCGTATCCTCAGACCTTGTTTGGGGCCTAAGACAGGATAGAGTTGAAAAGCTTCCTTCCCTCCTTCAAAAAAAAAAAAAAAAAAAAAAAAAAGCCCATGTCATGGGAGCATAAGGGGGTAAGTTGCTTGCAGTGAGGTTAGACAAGTTAGCAGGAGCCAGATCATACAGGTGGTCATGGAAAGGAATCCAGATTTAATTCTGAGAATAGTGGGAAACCATGGTGGGTTTTAAGCAAAAGACAAGATTTGTTGAAATTCTTCCTCTGCCTCTTGTGGTTATACGATTTGAATCAATTCATGTAGATGTTTCAAGCCTCAGTTTCCACATCATGAAAGAGAGATACTGACAACTCAGCAACTCAACCAACAGGGTAATAGTGAGAATCACATCGGAGAATACACATAGAAAGCATTTGCAAATTGTAAAGTCAGACAAGCAAGTGTCATAAATAGCAGTAGTTACTAGAAGTCATCTTCTGGCAAAATATTGTAAATATACAAATAGAGATGGAAGATAGACCCTTTGATTTTATTTTCTTTTATACTACATGAAATTGAGAGGAATAAATTCTTGCCACTTTCAACACTCAACAATAGCCAGAGGTGGAGTGGAGGGAAAACCCTCCCAGAGAATATAAGTGATTAGGGGTAACACTGGACACTGGATCTGGGGAATTTTGTAATCCCAAAACAACCATTTTTTTTCTGAAGCTACTGAAAAAATAGGAGTTCTTTCTTGACTTCACCATTTGGAGATAGGACAAAGGAGAGGTTTCTTCAACAACACCTGTGGCTTTCTCTCTAATCATTCATTTTATTTACCTGTTTATTCATTCCACAAACTTTACTGAGCATCTCCTTGATATCTTAGACCCTCTGAATTCTCATCTGCAAAAGGATAATAATGATAGATGATATTTATATGCACATATAAGCATATTTCAGGAACTGTACTAATAATTTACATGTATTATCTTGTTTAATCTTCCCAATGTCCTTTGATATAAATAGGTATTATAACAACATACTTTTTACATGTGAGGGATGTGAAGGTCATGGGCCAGCCCAGGTCACACAACTAGAAAGCTTCAACTTAACTTGAGTTCAACTCTTTTTGACTTGGAAGCCAAAGCTCTGAACACTACAATGACCAAACATAGTTCAAGTGAAGATAAAAAGTGAGAATAAGTGTCAAATGTCTGGCAGTCTAGTTATTTGACAAGTCTTCTGTGGAGGGGGTCGTGGCATTGAGTGGCAGTTGCAGTAGTTAACCTTCACACTCTATGTTGGAGAATCCCCTTTCTATCTTCCTTCATCCCAGGCTACCTGATAGGTTGGATCAGGTATAAAATAAATGAAAATTTTTATTTTATCTGTGGAGAGACAGCTTGGTAACATGGGAAGATACTATGTTTTGGTGTTAGAGATCTGAGCTCAAATCTTAGCTCTACTGTTGAGGAACTGTGACTATCAGTTATTTAACTTTGAACCTTTATCTTCTGGAAAGAGAAGACTTTATAAAATAGGAAAACTAACAGATTTTGTGAAAATAAGCTGTGACACATGTAAAGCACATAGCACAGTTCCTGGCATAAAGTGGGGGCTCAGCCAATGCCAGCTGGGGGTGGCAGGAGCAAGCTGTAACAATAATGCCACTAGGAGGAATGGCTGTGGCTACAGCAGCAGATGTAGCAGCAACTTTTTTCTTCTCTTTGTTCAGATAATGCCTTTATAATTATAATGGATTATTTTAAAATTCAAAGTCCATTCTAGAGATAAAGAAAAATGATAGTGGGTTTCCCTATAATTAATGGCATTTTTTAGCATTTCAGTCTGATTATAAATAGAGTATAAGATGGCTTCTGTGGTGAATAAAGTGTCTTTCTAGTTTTCTAGATTTATGAATTTAGCCCATCTGAAATTAATTATTGTGGGTGTATTACATGGATGTGAAACATCTGGAATAATAGGATTTTATTGTTAATAGACCTCTCAGGAGCTTATGACAAACATCCTTATAATAGCAACATATGCTGCTAGTTTAATGAGAACCATCACTGACAATTAATGGTTCTTGTGCTTTCAGTAAATTACACATTTTCAGATTTTGTATTCTTTATTTTTATCTTTATGGTTTCAGTTTGTGACTTGTGTGAAATTAAAGCCAGAGCTTCTTACAGAGGAAGAAAATGTTTATTGAATGTGTACTATGTGCAGGCATTGTGTTATATATATTTATATATGTGAGTATACATGAACATCTAATTACCTTTGAACTTCAAAGCAATTAGGCATTTCTTTATTTATAAACAAGGAAACTGAGTGATGATAAGAAAAATAACTTATCACTATGAGTGTCCAACTTAGAATTAAAAGCTGTATTTGTTCTTCATTCATTAAAAGAGAAATTAGAGTGTTGCAAAAAAGATTCTCCTTTCTATAAATAAAATTTCTGCTTTTAATAACCTCTTCAGCATAACACAATAATCTTCCAGTGATTCTTGGGTCATACTAGGCTTAAGCTGATGTGTGCAAGGGATTGATGAGGAAATTTATGAATTTAAAATTTTAACATATATCGGAACCTAATCTGTGCATAATGTAAGGTCAAGAGCCATGGATATATCCAAGAGAAGAATATACTGTTCTCTCTCGGGGAAAAAGAATTTTTATTGAGCACCAAGTAGGCATAAACCTATGTTGTCATCAGATAACCTAATGTTCTGAAGAGGAAGGTACTACCTGGATTCCAAAGCCCCTGCTGCTTGTACCCCTATTTGTCCATTTCAGCTATTATTTATGTCTCAAATATGTTGCTGATTAAAAATAAACACTATTGATCTATTTTAGGCAAGTAATATGAATATTTTTAGTAGCAAAAGAAAGAGAAGGTGATATAGTGGTCAAACCAGAAAATGTAATTAGAGAAAGAAAAATAAATGGTAGTAGACAGACTATTATATATAGAAAGCAGGGTTAGTCCCTTTAATGTTTTATTAATCCTTACTTAGTCATAATTGCCTTTTTATAGATATAGAGGCAAAAATTCTTATCATGATACTCTGATATTATCTCCAGGGCATGCATATTATTTGAAATTATCCTAATTAACTATTTGAATCTTGATTATTACTTTCTTCCCTCACACAAATTTAAGTTTCTTGAGAACAGGTACATTTTCTGCTTGTTTTCTGCTCTATACCCAAAGAGTAGAGGAATGCAGGCATGTACTTGGCATTCAACAGATATTTGTTGAGTGAATAAATGAATGCCTTTATTTCCACACAGGCTAAATTCAAACTGTATCAGATATTCATTCACTGTACCATCATTTAAGGAGTGTGTGCTGTGTGCTGGTGTAGGTATATCTACATAATGTATACACATATGTATACACAAATGAGGGACAAAATTGCATAACAGGCAAGTTTGTAAACTCAAAACAAATAGTATCTGAACACTTTGTTATATGAACTCAGAAAGTTTCACAGCTTTTCTGAGCCTGCATTATTTAGTCCCATAACACATTGATAATATAATATGCCATCTCCATCCTGCTCCAGTCTTAACATTCACTCACTCTATTGTTTCTGCCCTGATTTATCCCTGAGCCTCTGAGAATGTGGCCTGGGAAAAAAAAAAAAAAAAAAAAAAAAAACAGGTGGTTGTTTCCTACTAAAACATGACATCTGAGTATAGTTTGTGGATTAGGCACCAGATGCTCCTGTAAATGTTTAATAGCTAAATTGGGCACTTTTAGGAAGTTACCTGTCCATTACCAGGTGCAATTGTGCTTCTAGACTGGCTGCTGTCAAGGCCACAGGTTCTGTCTTCAGTTCCCAATGAAAAAGGATCCCAGTACTAAGGATCCTGGCTTTCTATGGGACTGGCACCTTCACCGTGTTCCTGCCAACCCCTTCTTTGGAGCCTTGGTCCTGCTTTCTGCTTTCCAAATGCTACCTCAGGGTCTCCAGGTTTTATAGCTTGTCCAAACTCCAGAAGACTGCACCTGCCATCATGTTAACACCTTACATCTAATGCCATAGATGTTGATATCTCAAGTCAAACTGAAGTTTATTCTTCAACTCTTCTGAATCTCCCCAATTGAATTTATAGACTCTATCTAGCCAACTAATCTAGTGCATTTTTCTCTATGCTCACCAGTGATTCAGTGCTATGTAAAGTGGAAAAGTGAATGAATATAAAGTGTGTAGCTTCTTGTTTGTTTTTGTGTATATTCAGATGAAATCTAACAAGATCTATTGAACACCCTGGTAAAATAAGCTTTCTCTGAGAAGTGAAGAGTATAATTTGCAAGGTCAATGCAAACTGTCTCCATTAATGAAAAATGAGGTACACACAGTCACACCTCAAGTGGTCATTTTCTGCTTTTGTAATGTATGATAAATATAATAAACTATAGACAAATATTTTCACTAATAATAGAAATTATCCCATAGCAAACTTTAGCTCAAGACGTTCCTACATATTACAAGTGGAGCCACGTTATAAAGTTGCTCTGAAATCTATATTATGAGATTCAGAGACTCTTTAAGAGTTGGGGTGGTAAAGATGCCTAATAATAAAAAATTCACTCAATATGTTTTCACTTTATTGACCAATTTCCAAAAAGAAGAGAATAAGACTATTGAAACAAATAAAACCAGATTATATTCATCTTGCTATTTATCGAGTGAAAAAATCCTCGATAAATCCCTATAGTCCAGCACCATACCTGGCACCTGACAAGTGCTCAGGAAATGTTTGTTGAATGAAAGGATGTCAGGACTGACCTTTTTTTTTGTCATGGGTGCTGGGAGCTGAGAAACACCAAGGTCAGAGATAATGAAACTTCACAACCTCATGGCCACAATGAGAATCATGGAAGTGCTTTAGAAGTGAGTTATTTAAAGCTCAATGGGGAAAGATTCTTCATCTTCCCAGATCTCTGCTGTCACTTTACAAAGAGAAATAAAGACTTATCTTGATGACAAGGGACATTCGGGGATAAAGATGCTGAATACGGTCTGAGTCTGGAGCTCTCAGAGGGCAATGGGTGAAGCAGTTTGAATAACAGAAGAGTCGATCTTTAGAATCTTCCACAGAGGTTCACAAAGATGTGTAAAGCACTTGGGATTTGATTTTACTTTTCAGGGTTTTCAGTTCGCTATTCTTTTCTTGTATTTGCTGTCACTGAGTGGAACAGAAAGCAAACCCAATAGAATGTCAGTTTGTACAGTTTTTGCTTTTTTTTTTTTTTTTTTTTTAAGAGAAAAGAGAGAAGGTCATGGAAGTATTGTGAGAAAGACACCTTTTATTCCTGATAAAAATATCTGTACAACATTTTGAAATGGAACATAGAACCTGTTCATCTTTCTTGGGGAATTTATCATGTACAAGAATTTGAAAATTTTCTCTGAGTGTCTGAGGAAGGGAAGAAGTGAACTATTTCTGTCATCTATGAAATTCCCTCATCTTCTTTTTCTCCTAGGGCCTAATAATAGGTAACTGTAAAAAGGTATTAATGACATAGCTCTTGCCTTTTAAAGTAAATGAAAAGAAGTAATATTTATTATGTGTCCACCATCTGTTTAAAACTATGATAAACATGTAAGAGTCGTATCTCATCCAGTACTCATAACAATTCTATAAAGCAGATGGAGATATTCTTAATTTACACATAGTGAAATTGAGATTTGTGAAGTTGAAGATGCTTGTGTTTTGGCTTTGTCTAGTCTATCCCCTATCACCCATTATGAGCACTGACTCTCCTAGAAGCTTCCCCTGTCCTTACGTGATAGAATTACCCTTCCCTCTTCTGTGCCGTCACTGTATTTTGTACATGCTTTAAAGTGATATCTGTATTTGAATTGATTTCTTTTAAAATTTGTTTCCCGTTTACTAGAGTATAAGTATCTATATAGTGAAGATTGTGATTTTCATCTGTATAATCTTTGCACCTACCACAGATATGTTTAATTTTTTAAGTAAATGCCATATAGTTTATTAGGCATGGAGTCAGAATTTAAATTTAACATCTTTTTGATTCTGAAAGTTCATGCATTTTTCATGATACTGTGATGCCAAAACTTGAAGACAGACAGAAAGAGCAACACAATTATTTTTTTTGAGTAATATACTTATATCTAATTTATACATTTAATATAAATATACCAGGATTAATGACTATGTAGGCAATTCATAGGCAGTGCTAATCCATAAAATATAAAGCCCAGGAAGAATGTATAGCTCATATAAGTCTAAGAATTTTCATTTTAATTCATATTATTATTAGTATTAATTATTATACAACTAGTGTATGATAGGCCCTGTGGGAGGTAGAAAGGTGAAAGCAACAGAAACTCTTACCTTCATAAGTTGGCAGGCAACATGGTGTGCGTGATGCAGTATATTTTGTTGTTATTCATCTCTCTGAGCTATACTTCCCCATGTCTAAATTGGTGCTAATAATACTCCTCAAGGTCATAAAAAATAAAACATCAAAAATTGCACTCAACTGGCAGTAGAGAACTAAATTCTGTATAGCCTTGCAGATCAGATGGCTTTACCTTTTTTTCAATATCAAGACCAAGTGAGGTGGAGTGCCTTCTGCCTCCCTTGCAATCTCAATTTTTACAACCTAAAGTCAAGAATCCAAGATGTCACTCATCCGCCTGTTAAGTCTCCTGTCTCTTACCACAGAAGCGTGATTTGTTGTTATGAGTCTTAAAGCAGAGGATGAAAGCACTTTTAATTTAGCCAGCATAAGAAGACAATTGAATTTAAGAGTCTGGTCAAGATGGCAGAGTAGGAAAATGCTATGCTTGCCTCCTCTCAATACCACATCAAAAATTACAACCAGACTACAGAACAACCGTCATTGAGAATTGCCTGAGGTCTAGCTGAACATAAGCCCTATAACCAAGGAATACAGAAGTCATGTCAAGACTGATAGAAATGGCAGAGACGCTGAATGGGCTTGTCCCACAACTATGTGTGGTGGTTAAAAATCTGCAAGGACATCTCAACTGTAGAGATGCCCCCTGAGAAGTGAGAAGTCCCAGGCCCACACCAGGTTCTCCAGCCCAAGGTTTCAGCACCAGAAAGAAAAGTCCCCACAACATCTGGCTATGAAAACTAGTGAAAATTGTGGCTGAGACAGAGGGCTGCTGGAGTCCCAGGCATTCCTTTTAAAGGTCCTAAGCATGGACTTACTTGCTGATGGGCTCACTTGCTCTGAGCTCCAGTGCTAGGGCAGCAGCTTGAAAGTTGTCAGGTATATAGACAGAGAAACTGAATTTTCTAGCTTCAGGGTGAGGCCTTGAGGGGGCAGATTTTTCCCAGAAAGAAGTTCTGGCAGAAGCCATTGTTCCTTCGTTGAGCCCTCTCCCCACCCAGCATGCAGACACAGGCGGTAGCCATATCTAAGTCTCTGTTACCTGGCTAACCCTGTTTGCCTTGCCCTAGTGTTTCCCTAAAACTCCACCCCTCCCAACTTGTGGGCCCATGCAAGCTACATCCAGTGGCTTTTTCATACAAATAGCACATCTTGGCTCATGCTGTGGAAGTCCCTAAAATCTCACAAAGGTTCACAAACCCCAAACAAGCAGCAGCTGGCCTCAGTGTGCCCTGTACCTCTTGCTAAATAGCTCCAAGTCTGGCACTAGTGATAACTGGCTTCAGTTCATAGCTTAGCCTCTTCCAGGCATATCTAAGCCCAGCACAAGTGGAAGTAATCTACATATCACTTTGCAGCTCATACCAAGTGTCCTCAAGTGGGGCATAGTCAGCAGCTGATGTTGGCCCGCACCAGAGCTTCTCCCAAGAGGACCCAGAAACTACCCACCCAGTGGTTAGTTTCAGATAACACCAGAGCAACATCCAATCACTTCCACAAACAACATACCCAAAAGGCTGGGCAGGCACCAGAGCCCTGCTGAAGTGAATCCTGCTCTGTAGAGTCAGCTCCTACAAAACAGCTCTTCTACTATAGTCACGGCCAGTCCTTACCACCAATCAGCCTGACTTGCCAAGAGTAGTCAAGGATCAACTACAACAGAAGGGCACACACAACCACACAAAGGACACGCCTGTAGCACCTGGCTCAGGTGAAAAGGGAGAATGTACCACTGGGCCCCACAGGACACCTACAACATAAGGCCACTCCATTAAGAATGGGATACCTAGCAGTTCTACCTAATGCATAGAAACAAACACAGGAAGGTGGCCAAAATGAGGAGACAGAGAAACATGTCCCAAATGAAAGAATAGAATAAAGCACCAGCAAAACAAGTAAACAAAATGGAGACAAGGAATCTACCAAATGCAGAGTTCAAAACACTGCTCATAAGGGTTCTCAATGGACATAGGGGTAGAAGAGATTAACTCAGTGAGAACATTAACAAAGAGACAGAAAACAAACAAAAACAAAATAGATATAGAAAACAAAAAATACCAACCAGAACTGAAGAATGCAGTAACTGAAATGAAGAGTATGTTATAGGAAATCAACAGTAGATTAGATGAAGCAGAGTGATCGAATCAGGAATGTGGAAGATAAGGGAGCGAAAACCAACCAATCAGAACAGCAACAAGAAAAAAGAATCCAAAAAAATGAAGAGAGTTTAAAGGACCTCTGAGATAACATCAAGCATACCAACATTTATCATAGAATGCGAAGAGAGAGAATAAGAAATTGAAAAAATATTTGAAGTAATAATGATGAAAAGCTTCCTTAACCTGGTGATGGAAATAGACATAGAAGCCCAGAAAATGCAGAGTCCAAACAAGATGAACCCAAAGAAGATAACACCAAGACACATCATAATTAAAATGCCAAAGGTTAATGACAAAGGGAGAATCTTAAAGTATCCAGAAAAAATGTTACCTACAAAGAAGTTCCCATAAGACTATCAGCTTATTTCTCAACAGAAACTTTACAGGCCAGGAGGGATTGGCAGAAAATATTCAAAGTGATGAAAAGCAAGGACTTACAACCAAGATTACTATATCCAGAAAAGCTATCATGTAGAATTGAAGGATAGATAAAGAACTTCCCACACAAGAAAAAGTTAAATAAGTTATCACCACCAAACCAGCATTACAAGAAATGTTGAAGGGACTTCTTTAAGAAGAAGAAAAAGATCAGAAATGGTAATGACTACATATCTATCAACAATTATTTTAAATGCAAATGGATTAAATGTTCCAATCTAATGAAGAAGAAAACAAAACCCTTACACTTGTTCCTTATGAGATACTCACTTTGGATCAAAAGATACACATAACTGAAAGCAAAAGAATAAAAAAAAAAGATATTTCTTGAAAATGGAAAAGAAAATTTAAAAAGCTTGTGTAGCAGTACTTATACCATACAAAATAGACTATAAAACAAAGGCTATAACAGAAGACAGAGAAGGACCCAGAAATTCCATTTTTGTGATTTTATTTGAGGAAACTCAAAACACTATTTTGAAAAGGTGTATCCATCCATGTTTATTGTAGCATTATTTACAATAGCCAAGATATGGAAGCAACCTAAGTGTCCATTAATGGATGAATGGACAAAGAAGATATTGCACATATATACAATGGAATATTACTCAGCCATAAAAAAGAATGGAATCTTGCTATCTACAACACCATGAATAGATCCGAAGAATATTATGCTAAGTGAAATAAGTCAGACAAGGAAAGACAAATACCCTGATTTCACTTTTACATGGAATCTAAAAACTAATGACAAACAAAACAGAAGTGAACTCGTAGATACAGAGAACATTTTGATGGTTGCCAGACCAGACAGGGTTTTGGGGGGATGGATGAAAAGGGAGAGAGATTAAGAAGTACAGTTTGTTGCAACAATATGGATAGACCTTGAGATAATCATGTTCAGTGAAATAAGCCAGACAGAAAAAATTGAAAATCACATGATATTACTTATATGTGGAATATAAACCTGAAAGCAACAGATGAACAGGACAAACAAAGAGTCTCATGGACATGGACTATGGACTACGGTTACCAGAAGGTAGGAGGTAGGGAGAGCAAGGAGGTAGATGGGGTAAAGAAAGTTAAATATGTGGTGACAGAAAGAAGTCTAACTATGGGAGGTGAACACACATTGTAAATATACATATGCCTTACTGTTAAAGTGCACCGATGAAACTTATTGGATTTCGTTAACCAATGTCATCATAAAAAAAAAAATTAACTTAAAAAAAAGTACAGTTTGGTAATTACAAAGTAGTCCTGAGTATGTAAAATACAGCATAAGGAATATGGTCAATAATATTGTAATAACTATGTATGGTGTCAGATGAGAATTACATTTATCAGGTGATCACTTTGTAAGTTATATAAATGTCTAATCACTATGTTATACACCTGAAAGTAATATATTTTATGTTAACAGTAACTGAAACATAAATGTATATAGTTAAAAATTTATATATATACACACGCACGCACGCACACACACACACACACACATTATTGAACCTAGTACCTAACATGGATGAAGATCAATCATAAGTAGTACTTTTCAGCTGGAACATAAATATTAATATAGATAGGAATGTATACTTAAATCAGAGGTTCTCAATGCAGGGAGAGAAGGAGATTTCTTTCCTGGGAGACATCTGGCAATTTATAGAGATGTTTTTGGTTGTCACAACTGGACATGTACTGCTGGCAGCTAGTAAATAGAAGCCAAGGATGTTGTTAAACATTCACCAGTGCTCAGAACAGTCAGTTGCCCACAACAAATAATTAAAGAATTATCTGGCTTGAAATGTCAGGAATATAAATGTAGATACAGATACACATGCAGATATAAAAAGTACTAAGTGTCACAAGCATCTGGTCTAGTTCTGTGAGAGTATGGAGGGAGAAGAGGAATGACCCTGGCTATGAATCTGAGGAGAATTTATGAAACAGTCAGGATTTATCTGGGATATCAGGTAGAGAGAGAGCAAATGGAACTTTAGGAAGAGCTTGATTAATGGTAAAATAGTGTTTTGTGAACTAGAGTTGATTAAAAGATTTTTGAATCATATGGTGAAATCTGGAAGAATAAGTGGAGGATTTAACAAGACTATATAGTAGGCATGATAGCATATGAGACAGAGTGTGTTCAGGAATACAGAATGAGGACCATGGTATGAGAGAAAGGACAAGGAGCATAGCCGAGGATTATGTAAAGAGCATACATTGTATTTCTTCATGTATTTATTAAAAATGATCGATTGTCTCCTGTGTACCAGGGACTTATATAGGCAATAGAAATAAAAACATAAACAAGGTACAGTTCCTAAATTCATTAAAGGAAAACCTGTAAAAGTTGGAAATAGAATGTATATATTGAACAAAAAGAAGTTGGAGATTAAGAATGAAAAGAACTCATCTCTTATATTAAAGAAAAATGTGGTTTATTTTATTCATGATCATCCTTTCTCTTCAGAATGATTTTCCTATAATAAGTCGGAGGCACTAGGCACTAATCTATGTTGGGAACTAGTCTCAATAACGTATGTTATCTCTTTTAATATTCATGATGATCTTGAGGAGTATTATTAGCATCAATTTAGACGAGAAAAGTATGGCTCAGAGAGATCCAAGTGAGATCAGTAATTCACTGTGTGAACCTGAGCAAGATCCTTAACCTCTTAGATTTTTACTTGATTGTAAAACATAGGTACCAATGCTTCCTATGAGAATTAAACAACCTCAGTAAGTACAAATACCTACGTATACATAGAAGAAGTTATTGTTACTATCACTCATAATCTAAACTGATAGCAGTTTCATAAAGGATTTTAATAATATACTTTTTAAGAGTTACTTAGGTGATTTTAAACCATTGCTACTTATAAAATTGCCATTTTTCTAACCATATTTTACAGATAATAAAAATTCAACTTTTCTTGATATTCAAGTGAAACTGGGTTAATATAATTTTAATATCAACATTTTGTCATTATCAATTAATATATTTTGCTCAACAGTAATTAGATTTATAGTATAATGGATACAAGATGCTGAGAGGATAAAAGTTAATCCTTGTCCTACAGGAGTTTATAATGCAAAATATTAAAAGAGAGGGAAGTTTGACATATGCATTACTAACATACCTAGGAAATAAGTAATAATGCTTATCTGTAATTTATATTATAAACAGTTTTACAATGGTAGCAACATCAGGTTTTATATGAAAATGTTAATTGTTATTGATACCATCACATCATGGAGAAGCTAAATTCTGGAATTGCTAGTTATGTCAAATGTGTGACCAAATAGCTTCTTTTGCATATGAACTTGGATTTTCTACAGTGTTTTCTATGCAATATCAACAAGTGATAAATGTGAAAAATTCCCCAAATATCACATAATTCTGCAGTCTTCACTTTGTGGATACTGAGTTTCAGAGAGAGGTTAAATGACTTATGTAGAAACTGACCTTGTGTCCAAGCACGTGGTAATAAAGGGCCCCGGCTGAGCACATTCCTGAGAAGAGGGACATCTTTTTCTCTCTGACAGCATCATGAAAGATTACTTCTACATCTTCTCAGTGGTGGCAAGAGACATAGTTAAACAGAAGACACACTTTATTTCATGAGGGTTACACTATGAGGTAACAGGAAAAAAAAAACACTTTTTAAAAATGGTCGTGATTACAAACTGTTCTGTTTCTCTAGTTTCCTTCCACATGTGTTTAGAAGGAGGACTTTTCTCATAGGTATTTATAAAGCCCCTGGATTCTTGGACATTTTTACATGTGAATGTGGTGGGGGGAGTGGTCTTCTAGGCAGATGGGAGGTTAATTCATTTGAATAAGTATAAATGATAGATAATTTGTCTTTCAAGCTGGTGATGTTATCCCAACACAGTTGAGAACACAGTATCAGAATGCTAAACAATAATAATAACTACCACTTCCAGAACCTCCTCTACTAAGTAGCTAGGAGGCTTCTAAGCACTGTTTATATATATATTTGTTGTTATTGTTTAACCCTCAGAATAGACACAAAATGCAGTTATTATCTACACTATACAGATAAAGTAAGAAAAGTTGAGGAGACAAAATGTCTTGCCTTAGGACACACAGCCAGTAAATGATACATTCTGGATCTCTTTGCTATCTTTGAGTATGCAGTCCTGGCACTTCATGTATCATTGCAGAATTTCCTCCTACTTCCCTTTCCTGGATTCCTGAGGTGGAGAAGCCTTGTGGCCCGAGTGGAGGAGCAGAAGTGTTGTGGCTGGAGTAACTTCCTTTAACACTGTTAGTCATTATGTAATGTGAATAGGGAGATAGGAATCATGGGCAGAAGTAACCACAGCAGAAGTGACCACAGACATGACCACAGTTTAATATTATAATTTTTAAAAGAGTGTGTGATTTGTATTAGAAGAGATTAACAATCATGAGGACCCAGTATAGTGTAAGGCATGTTCTTGGGTGGGTGTTTTACATTCATTTATGGATGAGAAAACTAAGGTTATGGGACTTCAGGAGGTTTGCGTAAGGTCATTTATGGCACAGGATTTAAACAAAATCCAGCTCCCAAGTCCATTGTCTTCTTTGTACTGCATTAGCTTCTGAATCATCATCATCATCATCATCATCATCATCATCATCATCATATAAACATAAAAGTGGAAAATGTGGGGCAGTGATATTCCGCTTGAATGGAAGGAAGAATTTTGACTAACTGGAACCAATCAATAGTAGAAAGATAACATCTGACATAGTGAGTTCTATGTCCTTGGAAGCATTCTAGTTGAAACTGAGAAACTATATATGATGGCGATAGTATAGAAACAATCCATAATTTCAATGACTTATTGGAATGTTGTTTCTTTCCGTACTGTGAAACTATTCTAGAAACCTGTGAATAATTTGGAAAGCTGGTGCATACCAAGCAGTTTCCAGAGAATCGCACTGCCATTCCTGTTGTTAAGAGATTACTATGTGAGGAGTGAAGGGTTTGAATGTGTAAGTCATTGATGTTGAGTAAATGTAATTCTTCAGAACTGTATTATTCATGATACTAGTGAATGTAGGACACCCTACATTAGTGAAACAAACAGATAAGAGTTCTGTACTTTAAAGCACTGGTCTCCAACCTTTTTGGCACCAGGGACTGGTGCTCCTATGAGAATCTAATGCCTGATGATCTAAGGTGGAGCTGAGGTAGTGATGCTAGCACTGGGGAGAGGCTTCAAATACAGATAAAGCTTTGCTTGCTTGCCTGGTGCTCACCTCTTGCTGTGCAGCCCAAGTTCCTAATGGGCTACAGATTGGTACCAGTCCCTGGCCCAGAGTTTGGGGACCCCTGTTTTAAAGGACATATTGGTCAAGGACTTCTTCTATCTTCTGGTACTGATGTTGGAGTAGCAAAACTATAAATAAGACCTGTCTGAATTTAGACATAGAAAAGAATACAGGTGGCATGTCAAAGTATATTACATGGAGCAACATCAGATTTGGAAGAAGACTGAAATCAAAGTAGTAGATATCAGATAGCCCAGAATCCAAAGGATGATTAGAAAATAGAATAGACATAGATTGATGAGTTCAACTCAATTTAACAAATATACAATGACTGCATCTGATGTGTCGAGCACCATGCTAAGTTCTGGGGAATTAAAAATATCACAAAAATGAATTTAAAATTAATTTGTTCTTAAAGAACTAATAGTTTAGTGGGAAGATATATATGCAAAAAATAATTAAAATAGATTGCAATAAAAATGGTATCACACAATATGTGGTTTCTTACTGCTTACTTTTTCATTCAACATTATGTTGCTAAAATTCATCCATGGTGTTGTGTGTAATTAAAGTTTCTTCATTGTCATTATCAAATAATTACATATCACATGATTATAAGTTCAGTCTCAAAGTTAATGCAAAATGGTATATTGCTCAATAGAAGCACATATACTTACTACAAAAGCAAAATGAAGAGGGTTATATACACAATTTTAGGATGGTGATAACTCTGGGATAAATGGAAAACAAAATAGGCTAGGGAAGAAGAACATAGATAGATATAGTAATAGTGGTGATGTCCTTGTTATTAAGTGTGGTTATGGGTTCATAGCTATTTATTTTATTATAATGCTTATATACACACACACACACATATGCACGTGTGTACACACACAAGTGTATGTTTATATATACACCTCCATAGATACAAACTATTGTTTATATGTGTTATATGTTATATAATAAATCATTTAAAATGTTAAAAAGTTTTAATATGTAATATACTATAGAGACATATGCACATGGACTGTAATGGCCCATGAAAAGAAAGAGGAATAGATTATCTTGGTTGGATGAATGGCAGATGAGATTTTTTAAAAAGGAATTCTTATAGAACATGTATCAGCTGATTTTCTGAGGAATGTATGCAAGTTTACCTCATTCAGAAAGAAAGATAATTCCAGACAGAAGAAAAGGGGTATCTGCCTTGGAAGCCTTTATCCATATCTTCGTATCATATTTGCTATCTCTTATATCTATAACAGTACAATACACATATGTAACTATATAATTGCTAATTAAATTTATTCATTCAGGATTGATAGAATGTAGTGCATGCATATGTGCATGTGGGGAACTCAGAGGGAAAAAATGGTTAGACCAGCATAAAGGAGCTGCCTAAAACATTTTGATTGCCATGCCAAGGATAGGGGAAAGTAACATGATGTTTTAAGTAGGGGAGTGACAAATTTGGATTTGAACAGTGTAAAGGATGGCTTGGAGGGAGGTCAATTAGGAGATGGTGAACTATTCCCAGCCACAGCTGATAAGGTGTGGCTGGGATAACGACAATGAGCATGGCCAGTAGGAAATTTTCAGATTGTTTGTAAGGAGCCTCACAAGGAGGCAGTTTAATTGCCATGAGTCTACAAAAAAGTTGCCGATATCTGTTGCATATTTGTCTTGGTTTTAAAAGTATGTTTCTCCTGCCCCAAAGATTTACAAAAATTATATCGCTTTTTTTCAACTCCTTGGATTTTAGCTTTGGTTGGACAACCTATCTTAGAAGGACTTGTAAAACCTTAGATCATCTTTTAGTGGTGACTTGAAGTATGTTTGATTTTTTTTTTTTTACATGAGCTAAAGCAGTGGTTGCCCACTGTTCACTGAACTTCTTGGCACTTGCTCTGATGGGTGCGATGGTGTGCTGCCTGTATTCTCCTTTCATGATGGAGGTGCTCCTCCCCCCACAGGTATTGGGAGTGGTGGCAGCTGATGGCTCTCTACTGTATCCCTCCCTCGAAATTGCCTTCAGCTGAAGAGAGCTGCTTTGCTCAAATGACATCCACTTCCAGGGAATAGACCACATTAATGACTTGCCAGTGAGTCAAAGTCCTTCCTTTTGTCTCTGGTTGGTAAAACTCTGAAAGACTATTTCAGTTCTAGAATTGCCCTTGGGATAGACTGAGGCCTTTAGTTCAGCACCATCCCATTTCAACTCCTCTTTCAGCTCTATTCTATTTCCTTTGCTCGTTCACATCTATTGATCACTCTCCAATACACTTTCTGCACACAAATTCTACCTCAGAGTTTGTTTCTCATGGGCTCAAACTAAGTCTCCTGCCAAGTGTCTGGCACAGGGGATATAATAATTCTTGAGACACTGAATAGCTATAAATATAAAAGTTAAAGAAAGAGTGACATTTAAGGGGTGTGTGAGGGTAGATGACTGTGTCATGTGCACTGCTTGAATGGCAGATTGGTACCCCTGAGAAGCAGAAGTTGCACGAAGGCATAAAACATTTTTCAACTATTGAAGTAGTACACTTTTATCTCTTTAAGAACAAGAGAGATATGCTATGAGGATTGGCAAAATTTTCTGTCCAAAGACATGGGTGCAGGCTTATTTATCACTCTATAGAGGATTTACTATGCCTCAAACCTTTAATCTTAGAGAACATTGATTTACTCTTCAAAATTTTAAGGGCTTCTGCTGACATTCAGGCTGAAGGGAGTTTAACTTTTTATTAAGACATTTGCTTTTCTGCTTATATATGTAAGACAGTGAAGGAAATCATATTAATAGATGGCCAAGTTCATGGTTTCAAGATATGAGAGCCATTTTGTTTTCATATAATAGGCCATAAAACAAAATTAAATAGAGAATCCTATTTCTTGGAAAAACTCTGGGCTTTTGCAGCCTGAACTGGATTGATGACATTCTTGCTCACAGAAGTCCAGACTGAAATTTAAAAAGCAGCACAAATCCTTGCCAATTAAAAATTTAAAAATAAATACAATATTTGAAACTACCTTTGCACACCAACATGCACACAACCTCTAATGTTTAGAAATAACCCAAAATAAGAGTTTTCTAGTTTCTCTTTGCTCATGACTTTTTAAAATGTCCAAGAAACAAATGAAGCTTAGCTCCTATAATGAGAGCTGTTATACAACAAAGAGCACTGTCTTGTGTTGGCATAAATCAAAACAAATAAGTATTTCACTAAAGACAGACTTGAATTTCTACTACCATTCTCTGTTTACCATATGTGTATACTTGGGTAAATTACTCAGCTTAATCTCAGTTTCGCATCTGTAAAATGGGAATGATGAACGACTTCTATTGGGTTGTGAGATAATCATGTAACTTAATATATATAAAATTTGTAGAACAGGGAAGGGTACATAGTAGATTCTCAAGTGTAATTATCTTGAGTAGGTTCTAAAGGTATTTTAAAATATATGCCAATAAATAAATTTAAGATTAGATATATGAACAGGAATTTCGGGCAATTTTCTTACATAATAATCTTTAGGGGGATGGCATTGAGAAAGACCTGTGACTTCTACTTTTGGACAGGTCCTTAAACCTTGCCACCACTATAACTTTAGCATTTTAATGTTAAATCCTTGCCCCCTATGAAAATAGAGATTTGTTGGAAAAAGAGTAATACGGTATGGAAGGAAGAGCACTAAGTGGGCAATAATGGCCTCAAGTTCTACCACCAACTGGCTTTGAGATCTCGAGGAGGTCACTATGTATCTGTGAGCTATGGTTTTCCCATCTGAAAAAAACTAGAATACTAAATTGGTTTTTCCCCAATACTTTAATTTCAGCATACATTGATTTGGTGATCCTCTATGTGGACATATTCATTTATATACTCTGAGAACTAGGGAACAGACACAGTCAATTTCTTCATGGAACTTAGAGTCTAAGGAGTCTAGGAAAAGACATAGATAGAAAAATCCAGGCACTTTAAGTGCAATGAGTACTTAAATGTAGAGGGAGAAATATTGTTTGAGGGTTATCAGGGGAGAATTTATTTTAAGAATAGAGGGCAGATGAAGAGAAGAAAAGATGTCTAAGGGTACTCAAAGTCCTGGAAATGAGAGGAGGCATAACGTTCTAAAAGCTGTAACAAGTTTAATTTGACAAGAACAGATTGTATAAACAAGAAAAGAGGAAATGCATGTAGAAAAATAAGACATGGCAAAATAATATATGTTCTCGTTCATCATTGTGTTTTGACAGAAATGATTAATAGATCATCGAATACATGTGATACATTAAACTGTTATCATACCCTTCTATCTCCTTGTGAATGAAAACTCAGAGCAAGTTTTTATAAAAGGTTATAGGGGAGACTAAAAATCACTTGAGAGGTTAAGTTGAGGTTAGAAGGTATAACACTTAAAGAAAATAAGAGATCTGTGAGAGGATAAATCTGTGAACTGACATTCATTTCCTGATTCATTTAACATATACTTATTAATCCACCTATCAAGTACCAACTACTGCTCTAGTTCTGGAAATATGGCAGTGAACAAGACATCCAAGTCCCCAGGTGCATGGGAATCGGCATGTATTCTGCATCTTGTACTTGGAGTGTCTCAGGTGCTGTTCCTAGAAGGCAGTTTGGTGCAAGGAGATATCTTAGAATGGACTGATCTCTACGAAGAGGAATGCATTTCTGTAAAATGAAAATTCCCCATATTTTTCAATCAGTGGCAAGTGTTCTGTTTATTTATAGCTATGTGAATGATAATTAGATATTCTCATTGCACTCAGACTGTGTGACAGCATTGTCATTATTTTGCCATGTTCACAAGAAAAAAAACTTTAATGTATGCTTATGTTAACATGGCATTAATATTACATTGTTTACCTAGTCATCTGCATTATAAAAATAGTGTGACATATACTGTTTAATAATAGAGTCATTTTTTCTTTCCTTGGGCCACTATGGAATGAGTATTCATAAGTATAAATGAAATGGTCTCACAATATGAAGAAAGTACCAAATTTGGGTTACAGTGCTACAAAATAGATTCATTTTAATTGCAATTTTGGAAAGTATTAAAGGCAGTGCCCATGAAGAAATTTGACTTAATGCTCTGAAAAGAATTGAACAAGGTACATTTTTTAAAGTTCAAGTGACCAGGTGTACAGAGAGGATTCCTTAGCCAAGAGCAAGGGTATTGTTCTCCTTCCAGGGCTAAGTCTGTCTTGGGTTGTGATGTTAGGAAAGTGATTCAAACAGGGTGGTACTGGCCTGAAGTAGAAGAAAGCCTTTCTTTTGGGATTATATGGTGGAAAAACTGTCAAATGAACTTTCATTATAGGTTAAATAGAGGAGAACTGACAACAGCCAGTGTTTTAACTGTACTGAAAACAAACTGCGATCACTACTATAAGCAGTATTATTACCACAACAACTATTACTATTTCTATTGCTAGCCAAACTTTAGTGTTTGATTATTATAGTAAAATTATATATTGTTACATGATATGTGAATTATTATTGAACACGTATTATATATCACACAGTATTCTAAGTGCTATTTGTGTATCAATAATTTAACTTATAAAACAATATCATATGCTAAGTACTACTATTTCCATTTCACTCATGAGGAAATGGAAATATACAGAGATCAAGTAATTTTGCCTCATGTGAAACAGTAATTGATGGGGCTAGTATCTGATTTCAGACAATCTGACTGCAGACACACAATAAGTAAAAAAATGTCAGAGCTGACCAAAGATCGAATAAGCAGAGAGAGTTCTCTGTCCCTAAACATTTTCAAGTGGAGGCTAGAATAAATATTTGATGAAGAGCACGCAGACACTAGATGAGTATTTGAGAAAGATCACTTCTAGGGCTCTTTCGGATCCTGAGATGTTCCCATTCGATATGAGATTAGATAGAACTGTCTTCATCCCTTCCTTATACCCATGGGGTCTAAGTAAAGAAATTTTACATAGCATAGATGATAAAATATTGTTTGATTGTCATTTTGCTGCCACCACCACCAGCAGCAAAGCCACAATTACTAAACAGAGCAGTAAATTGGAAAGAGCACTAGAAATGGAGCCCAAAGTTGTTGTTTTAGCCTGAACAGATTAGGTGCTAAGTATGTAACCATGGCTAAATACCACAAACGTCTTTAGCTTCACTTTAATTATTTTTAAAATGAGGGTAACAATGATATCTACTTGACCATGCTGAAGACTGAATTCTAGGGTCAAGAATCTCATTCTTAGAAATCTTTACCACTATAAAGAAAATTCAGTTGAGTTTTAATTATCCCTTAATACCAAATATAACTAGTTACTTTAAGTATCCCAGTAGTATCTTTTTGAGGGTTTAAGATTGTTTCTTTACCCTTTGTTAATTACAGTTAAACCACTTTTTGTTTGCTTTTAAAAATACTTAAAGGGAAGAGAACAGACATTGGAAAAAACCTATACCCAATTTCAAACATAAATGCTGGATTTATAAAATGAAAATGATTTATAAAATGAAAAGACTTATCTTTTTTTTTTTTCTCCTCTACCATCTTTGTTTTAGTGGAGGTTAAACATAATATATTCTGCAATAATAAGAGATTTTCTCCTCTATTGCCAAGGGGAACCCAGAGCTGCTGGTGGATGGCAATGCAACTAAAGCTTTGAGCCCCAGCAAGATAAATCCTGGTACGCTACTTACGGACAAGCTGAAGTGAGGAGATAAAAGTGACAATAAAAAAGACACCAAGAAAATGTGTATTGCTTCTGGGGGAAGGTTGTACCAGTCAATATATACATAATGTTTCGTTTGGTTTCCTTTCTTTTTCTAAATCACCCTCTGGAACATGGGTTCATACAGTACTTCAAAAATTGGATGTAGCAGGGTTAAGGACACAGTGATTCTGTTTCCTCCTTCCTTTGTTTTGTTTGCTAAAAGAGGGAAGTAGAAGAAATGTGTCTGACAATATTATAGAATACCTGTCTTAGTCAATTCTGGCTGCCATAACAAAATAATATAGACTGGGTGGCTCAACCAGAAATTTATTTTCTCACAGTTCTGGAGGTTAGAAGTCTAAGACTAAAGAGCCAGCATGTTCAGTTTCTGGTTAGAGGTCTCTTCTTTGCTTGTAGATGGCTGTCTCTTGCTATGTCCTCACATAGTAAGGAGAGAGCAAGACAGAACAATCTCTCCAATGGCTCTTTTTATAAAAGCACTAATCCCATCATGAAGATTCACTCTCATGACTTCATCTAAGCCTAGTTATCTCCCAATGTCTCCGTCTCCAAATATTGTCACATTACGGGTTAGAGTTTCAACATGTAAGTTTGGGGGAGACATAAATCATTCCTTAGCAGCATCATTGCTGAATTTGAAGTTGGCACAACTGACAGTTATTCTCTCTTTGTGTATGACAAGGAAACATGATATATAAGGCTTTCTATATACTGTATTCCATATTATGTTGTACATCATTTTGGCTGATGTTTCACGTATCCTGATGACTCACTGAGTTATTAAATCCCTATTAGAAAAAAAGTCTCTATAAGATGATATCAGTCAAATCAGGGAGACTCAATGTTTAAAATTTGAGTATCTTAGATTAAGAAGCCAATTTTTGATTTCTGGAGAAGGCATTGATTTTTTTCCAGAACCAGTTTTATTTGAGTTTGCTTCTCTAATAGTTTGTGGACAATCTAGGAATGAATAAAACCTAATTTCTTTGAAAAACAGTATGATATTTGAAAACCAATTTTTATTTTAGTCATGCAACATTTGTTTTTAATTTCACCTTTGTTGTTTTCTATATGTAGAGCTTTGAACACATTTCTTGACCTCTACGAACTCAAGTTCTTCATCTACAATATGAGATATTGATACCACATTAGAGTGCCATTATGTAGATTTAATAAGTATAAAAATACGGAGAACCAATTAGAGTCTCTGAAATGCAGTGTATGATCAAAAACTTATTTCTGTTCTTCATTATCTTTCTTCAAACTGTTTGCCAAGGGGTACAAAGTTTTAATTATAAAATGAAGTTCTAAGTAATGTACAGCATAGGAACTATAGTTAATACTATATTGCTTATGGGAAATTTACTGAGACTAGATCTTAAGCATTCTCAACACATATCCCTGCCTCCCCCCACACACACATAACTATGATGGATGTGTTAGCTTGACTGTGATCATCATTTCACATGTATAAGTATATCAAGTCATCACATTGTGTATTTTAAATATATACAATTGTATTTGTCAATTATTTATTAATAAAGCTAAAAAATAAAATAAAATATAATTTAAAAAAAAAAGATGTCCTTCTAGAATAAGGCTTTTCTAGTTGATGACAACTAGCATTGTCACTGGCTACCTCAAACTTTCTAATAGGAATTGTTCTTGAGAGTTGTATTTCTATTCAATTTTATGCTCATGATTTTGTCATAAAATTGTTGAAACAATTCAGTATGTTTTGGGCTGAAAGTAATAGGTATTCGAACTAATGAAGGCTTAAACAAACAGGGTTTTATTTTTTTTAATATAACAAGAAATTTGGATAGACTGTCTATCCAGGTGGGAGCAGGAGCTGCATTAAAGGCCCAGATTCCTTTTATTTTCTACTCCGCTATTCATATTAGCTGATTGTCTCATGTTCGCAAGCTAGCTTCCCAAGCAACAGCATCATTTCTATGCTGAAGGCAAGAAGGCAAGAAAGGACACTTCCGGTTGTATCTATCACTGTTAACAGATAAATAGAAAATCTCCAGAAACTCCTCAACCATCATCACTTATGTGTCATGAACTAAATTTTGTCACATCGCCCACCTCAGTTGCAGGAATGTTGGTAAAGGATTAGTTAACTTTTCCATTCTCTAGGTCTGTGAAGATATCTATTGAGTAGTATTAGTTATGTTTGATAAATAGTTCAGTTAAATAAACATTAAGTGAGGATAAACTGTTAACCACTGTGATAGATGTTGAGGCAGCTGAAAATAAAACCAAAACAAAAGACAAAATTTTTCTTCTTCTTCTTCAGGAACTCAGTCACATGAGAAAGACAGAGAAATCAATAATTAAACTAATTAAATAAATATTTGTAGGGCTGCAATTTCATATTCTAGATGAACAGCTTTCAAAGGTCATTTTGGTGTAACAAAAGTTATTCCACACTATCTGTCCTATCACGGTGCTAGGTCCTTTCATGTGCGAGTAAGACAGTGAAAATCTACCTTTATCATAATGACCTTAAAATGGTTCCTGAATAATAATCAAGGATTCAGTTCTGTTTGAGAGCTGAAAGGTTGTGTGTGTGTGTGTGTGTAAGTGTGTGTGTGCACGTGCGTGCGTGAGTATGGTGGTTGTTCTTTAACTGTCTCCATGTCTTTGGAAATAGTTAAATTAGGTAAAAGAGATAGTAAGTCAATCGCCTAGAGCAGAACATTTCTCATATTGTTTTTAATGAACATATTAAGCTCCTGTCTTAGCAATTTGAGAAAACAATTTTATTGACCAGTCACAGTTAGACACCTGCTAGTTTGAATCCTAAATGTTCTCTTTACCATAATTTGGGGTTTAACAAACTTTGTCTGTAAAAGGCCAGATAATTCAATTTTCCAGGCCATGTGGTCTTTGTGGCAATTTCACAGTTCTGCCATTGCAGTGTAAAAGCTACCATAGACAACACGTAAATAAATGTGCGCTGCTGTGTTCCAGCAACTGTATTTCTTAAAACAAGTGGCAAGCTAAATTTGGCTCATGGACCATAATATGCTGATCTCTGTCGTAATGGTAATAAAACTTTTTACATTCTTTTGATTGTGTAATAGTAGTTGTAGTTATCAACTATAGTAACATATTCAAAGTGGTTCAATGTGTTAAAAGCTTTTGCCATTGTTTTTTAAGGTAAATGTCTTTATCCTAACTCTCTGAGTAGAAGGTAACTATCAATAATAATGCATTTGTCAAGGAAATGTCTCTGTAAAGGGACTTAAACATGCCTAACTTTTCAGTTGTTTAATAGGAAAACATAGCATATGTGTTTTATGTCTAGAGTACTGATAGATTTCCCTTAATTTTAGTTGTCTCATGTATGTCATATCTCATATGACACATAGATGATATATTCTAGTTTGTAGCACTATATAGAAATAGCAGCTTTAAAAACTATAGAAACTCAATATAGACCAAAGACAAAATAATAATATATCTAGGGGCTCAAAAGCAAGAATTGTCAAGCCTGTAAGTGAAAATTAAATTGAGAGGAACAGAATTGATGAAGCAAGGTCCAGCAAAGGGCACATTTTTTTCAATGCATATGATTAGTTATATATCTGTCCTGGAAGGTCTCACCCGAAGAACTGATGAGCTACTACCTAAGAGGAGCTTAGAGGTAGGACCTCTGGAGCCAGCCTTGGGAGTGTGGCAAAAAGAGATGTGTTATGTGACCTCAAAAGTGACTTCCAAAGCTAATGTTCTGTGAAGTCTGCAGCTGTAGTTGGAATCCTGGGTCGCCATTTCAGGAAGAAACCTGATGTCTCACAGTCAGCCATGCTCTGCACAAACTCAGTCACCTCCATACCTCTGTAAGCTGTCTTTTGGTCCATGAATTCCATCTGTGGCCATTGTCAGTGTGGGAAATCCACACTGGAGCCTGATTCTGGATTACTAGCCTAACTGATTTGCCTGTCTTTTATGGGCCAGGGAATGTTATCCTGATTCCTGACCTTAATTAAGGGTGCAGCCACATCCCTCTGCTACCCACATTAGACTGCAGTGTATTCAGAAAAGACCTGAAAGGAAACATAAAATCACCAAACAATCCACTGGAAAATACCAGTTAATGATCATAAAATCCCTGTGAGGAATACAGCAAGTCCTGGGATACCTAGGTTAAAGATAAGAGAACTGAGGCTCATGAGGATGTATTACTTATGAAGCCCTACAGTGGTGAAGCCTGGACCCAATTCAGGGCTTTTGATGTTAGCAAATATAGTGGGGTTTTTTTGTTGTTTGTTTTTTTTTTTTTTTGCTATTTTATTAGGATGGATTTCTCAATTCCATGAAATAAAATTTAAAGCTATATTTTCAGTAACTGAATAAATAATTCAAAAATTGATAACTAGCTAAGGGATATAACTATATTTCAACAATTTTAAGTATTTTTTGATGATCCTTCATTTTTGCTAAGAGAGACTTCCTTTTTCACATCTTAGATGTAGTGATAGATATATTTGATACATTACATCATTCACTAGTCTTGTTCACAGTAGGTATTGTTGTCATGATTGGACAGAGAAGAAAACTGACATTTGAAGAAGCTGAGTAGGTTACCAAAGATCACATAGCTGGTAAGAAGAGCCATTCTTGCCTTATTTAATGGACCTATATCATTGTTTGTTTTGTTTTTTCCCCAATATCTGCCTCAGAAATATCTCTATAAATTTTGCAAGACCTTTCTATCTTCTATATGAAATTTATTTCTGAATCCTCATTGGGCTGAGTTTAATGTATGCAATTTCAATAAAACTGGTAAGAAAAGAATGATTTGCAAATATTGAAGCCATGGCTGGCTCCACTCTTTAAGACTGCCCAGCCTCTTCTTAACTGAGAGTTAGCAATGATAAGAAGCACCATATTGTGATATTGTGTTGTAGGAAATCTGCAAGCATGCAGTAACACACACAGTCGTGTATGCGTGTGTATATATATATATATATATATATATATATATATATATATATATATACATGTCATATATATATGTAAACACACATACACACACATATATATACATATACACACATATATACATAAAACATACATGCACACACGCACATGTGCATATATATATACACATATATATACATATATATGTGTGTATATGTGTATATATATACACACACATATGTATATGTATGTGTGTGTGTGTGTGTGTGTGTGTGTGTGTGTGTGTGTATCTCCAACGCAAGGTCTATGGAGACAAAGGGCTCTCTCTTATTCTAACCTAATGTCATTAAGAAGGAAGTATTCTTATAAGCTTAGGTTACTTACTTTAATTATGTCCTGAGGTCAGGAGCTCTGTAGGACCATAGCATCTGATCTATTGCATACATTAATCTGAAGGAGATAGATTGTTCTGAAGTGATAATAAAGGAGATAAAGAGTATTGTGTAAATAAACCACCTACCTGTAACTAAACCTGTCTCCTGTCATATAACCTTTGCTGTTCTTTTTTTCTTAATAAACACCTTTCTAAGAGAAGTCAAATTCCAGAAAAATCTATAAAGTGCTTACCTTATATAAATAAAACCCAGGCAACATCGTGGGTATGGGCATCATATTTCATGGGGATTATATGTACATAAAATGAGTTGAGAGAATTTTATATGTATAAAATAAGACAGAGGATGAGCTCTAAAACCTGAGTTTATTTAAATTTGAATCTCAATCCAGCCATTGTTTCCTTCTATGATTGTGAGAAAATCATTCTTTCTTTGTACCCTTAGGAAATTTCTTTCATTTAGGAGTAGTATACTTGATCCTACTGGAAGGCTTTCCTAAGTAAATGCATGTAAAGCACTACTTAGTGCAGTACCTAGAATACAAATGGATTCCAATAAGTGGGAGACATTGTTACACCCAACAATAGGTGGGCTTTCTCATACAATGCCAAAGGAAGGGAATATTTACTTTTGCAAAGTGGTTTTCAATGTATTTCAGGAACCTAAGAGGCATTAATTTTGTCTCAGTGATTAAGTTTCTGGGAGTCTTAACTTACAGAAATCACATACTATAACTTTCTGGCCTAAAATACCTTAATATTTCTGCATTGCCCTGAGAGAGAAGGTCAATATTAAAAAAAAAAATAAATAAATAACTTACCCTTACGATCCTGCACTTGTTAATTTCTTAGTGCCATCACTCTCCTTTCTTGCCTTGAATTCTAGGTAGCAGACATAATAAATATTTTTCAGATCCCTAAGGGAGCCATGCACAAACCATTTTAACTGTCCAAACTATCCCCATTTGCCATGTTTATCTAAGTTCTTATCTTTCATTACCAGGTACTCCAAAAGCCTTATTCTCAACTTCACCTCTGAATTAGTTGTTCCTCTTTGCACTCCTGAACAATCTTCTACATTTCTATTTTGACACTTTTATAGTAGAGGCTCTTCACTGATTGATATCCATCACAGAATGTAAGCTTCATATGAACATTAACATAGGTTTTTGCTTCTCATTGTATCTCCAGTGCTTAGCATATCCCTGTTTATAATAGATGTTCTATAGTTACTTATTGAAGGGATACAGGAAATAAATTCAGAACAAAAGAAAAGCAGCTCTGACACTGAAACACTCATCACTATATTAATTAAAAGAGTAAAAAATGAGAATATGCCAATAAATTTTCCAAATAGAAAATGGGTTAAATAAACAGAGATTTCCCATGTAATGGAATATAAACCCAGTGTATTTGTTTATAAAAAATAATTTATAATAGCAAATGAAAATATTATTAAGTAAAAAAGAAAGATACAAGTTATTCATTCAGTTATCTCAATTATAAAAATGTGCAGATAGAAGAAATAGACTGGGAGAAATATTTTGAAATATTAATGGATTTTTCTTATGTGTAGCAAGATTTTGAAACCCTTTTTGACTTTTCTTTATATTTTTCTATATTTTGCAAATATTCTAAATGAGTATGCACTTGTGAGTTTTTGTTGTTGTTGTTTTTATAATATGTATTAACATTTTATTTAAAATAATAAAAGATATTCAACACCTGTAAATAAGAAAGTGCCCTGGGGCTGATAGGTGAGAAACTTAAGTTGTGAGCTGGCAGCAAAGGCTGGTCAGCAGTAACATTAGTTAGTGTTTTATTTATAAAGCTGCAATTTCCCCAAGCAAGACGGGTGCATCCACTTGCTGATTTATACCCCTTGTCAAGGGAAGCCAACGAACGATAATTCTCTGATGCTAAGCCTTCCTTTGAAATGATGTTTAGTCACTTCACTCCCAAAATGCTTGATCAATTATATAGTACCTGTTGACACCCTAGGACATATCGAAAATGAATGTCTTTCATGCAAGAAAACTTCACAAATCCAGTGATAGATGCACTTTCTTTACAGGTTCAAAAACATGATTACCTGCATAACAGCCTTCACTCTTTGGCTTTGAGTCAAAGTACTTCTTGGGTGAATCATGGAGCTGGAAGGCCTTGAATGCGATCTTGCATTCTGTCTGAACCACTGGATCATGAGAAAGACACATATCCTTGCTCAGCCTCAGATTCTTCATTTATAAAATGAAAATAAGTTATTGATTATACTATGTAACAGCTTATTTGTCCCAGATGTGATTCTGGTCATTATAACACTTTTAAATTGTTAGTTATTACTCAAATAATTCACTCTCTTGGAGAGATTCTTTCTCTTTTTTATATCTGGCTCTAATTTTAACTAAGCCATGCAGTCCTTAAGAGCAAAACACCAGTGTTCTACTGCTTTGTCTCTGTAATGCCTAACCCAGTGTATCATGCATGGATAGTGTTCAAACGATGTTTATTGAATTGACTCTACTTTGCTGTCAACCAATCAACAGCACAATTACCGAATGATTATTTAAATCTGATAATAAACCAGTCATGTACTAATTCTGAGCTGAGTAAGAATAGGTCCTGTCCTCACAGCCTATAGGCCATCGAGGAAATTGATATTTAACAACTAAATACAAATGTGGTGTGTGCTACATGCAGAATCACAGGGACAATTACTTTAGACTTGGTTGAAGGGAGTCAGGCAATGCTTTCCTATGAGGATGATTTTTAAATCAAGTCCTTAAAGATGAAAAGAAATTAATTGGTGGCAGGTTTAGGTGTGGGACTAGCTTTCAATGCAAATGGAATGACATGTTAGCCCTCTTATGAAGCTTCTATCATTAGTGTTCCAGAAGTCCAAGAGACCTTGAATTTCTTGACAACAGAGATTGTATCCTCTTTGTTTTTGTGTTTCTAATGTGGCACACCATAGTAGAAGTTGTAAAACTATTTATTGAATGTATCAGTGGTCTCGGCTATATACTAGAATGCTTTCCCAGTCTTAAAATGCATAATTAAGAAGACAGATATCCAGATATAGGTATCTCAGCAACAGCAATCTTGAATTCTCTTCCTGCTAAAATCCTGAATGAAACATCAAATATGTGATTATAATAAAGCCAACAGGCATATAACTCACCCCTACTTCTGTGTATTGTCCTATGCTTGTTTTAAGTTGTAACTAGGGAGGAAAAAAAAAAAAACACTGGGAGCATGTTTCTATAGTCACCCAAAAAATTTTCTTATCTGAGAAATATTTTCATGTTATGCCTTTGACTTTTACCAAATATCATTATAATAGTCAGCCTGATGTGAAGATATAAGCAACTCTTTTGAAACCAGTGCTGACCACAGGGCTTATTTTGCTGTTTAACATTTTTTTTTTTTTGTACAAGGTCCCCAAGAGCAACTTATTTTGCAGCTAAAATATGAACTGCCACTTGCCTAAAATAGTGTTTCTCAAACTGTTTTTTTCATTAGCAGTCTTTCC
>CM053510.1:44729172-44764172 GCA_028627145.1 Eidolon dupreanum | reverse complement strand
CCAAAATACTTGCTGAATGAGAACATGTTGTAGAGTAATGCTCATTTACCAAGCCTGACGAATATAAAAAGTCTGAAATTTACGAGTAATATGACAGAAATTGGTAATGATTCTGTTTTATAATCTATCGCCTCTTCTTAGACTAAGGCTATATTTTCTTCTAAATTCAGTCCATCTTGTTCATCAGTGTTATTGAAACACAACCTGTAATAACTCCACCAGCCTTCTGAGATAATACCTAGCTGATTTATCACTAATTCACTGTCAAATCCTCTTAACCTGTATGTTTAACCTTCTTTTACTTTTCATCTTGGAAAGCTTTTGTGTTTATATGACTGTATTAACTGAAAGAAAAAATTCTATTTCTTGAAATCTATTTAATGCTTATGTTTTTAAACAGAAAATGAGACTTTTAAAAAGAGTTTGTATTCTCTGACAGTCTTGGGAGATAATCAAAATCTAATACCATAGGCTTCATACTTGTTCTGTGGGGAAAGCAAAATTTGATGGTGTATCTGAAAATTTAGCCAATTTAAACTGAGTGTGTACAGGGCCTCTCTGCTTTATTTTTCCTACAGTCATTCTGATACTATGCTCCCAGCCTTCATGTGGCTGATACATTATTTCACAGTTCTCAGTTTGATGTTTTCCCAGGGTTTGCCAGTTTCTTCAAAAAAAAGCATGTCCAATCTCTACTACTTTATGGAGAAATGGCCCTGAGAGAGAGAGAGACTATCTATTGTGTCTTTTATATCCCATCCACAGCATCCAATAATCATCATCATACTAATCATAATAATATCAACAATAATAGCTACCACTAAAAATTATGATAAAAGTGAAAACAATTCATTTGTATCTTCTTAAGTCCTGAAAACTATTAGGAAAGTAGAACTGATATTGCAGAACTAACAATGTAAACATCAAATCTCAGAAGGTCTAACTACTTTCTGAAGGTCTTCTAACTTCATGACCTTTGCTCTTTTCCTAACACTGCAACTATATATAAATAAAGCTGTGTTTTCTTGGTCCTGATGAAACATTTTTCCCCTGGTTGTGCAGGGGAAATTTTTCTTCTTTCCTCACATTCTTTTGATATTGGATCTTAAGCTCATGTGTAGCTAGGGGAAGATTTTGTTTGTTTGCGGTACTTTTTTGGTGCTCCCCACTCATATTTATGCTGAAGAGACTACTTTTTTGGGGAGGAGTCCATATTTGCCAAACTTTTTTTTTTTTTTTTAACATACCAAATCCTTTAATGAGCTCTGAGAACACCTAATATTTAGTATGTAAATTACATTAAGTTAACTTTCACTGAGCAGTCTACATGTCAGCCACTGTTTTGAGTGTTTCATATTCATGATTAAACCATCAAATTCTCCCAATAACTCTATGAGGTACATACTATTGTTGCCCACCATTTTCAGATGGGAAAACTGAAGCACAAAGACCTTAAGTAATATCTTGCTGAAGGTGGTAGAGCTAGAAATAGAACCTAGACAGTCTGGCCATATAACCTAGATTGTTAAACATTACATTATATCATGTCTCCATATTATAGTTTCTATTTTCAAAGAGCTCATACACTGTTGGAGGAGACATGATAGAACCTGAGTATGGTGAACAGGGGGGGAGAGTGGATATGGAAAACTGCTGAGAGAAGTAGCACCTGTCCTGAGTGAGCCTTAAGATAAGCAAAGATGAGATGAATGAGCTCTCTTGGCCAAGGGAGCCAAGGTGTAGAAAATGATTTTGTAATTTCTTTTTAACTCTATAGCTTTAAGTCATCTAATATGCATATGTTGCATTGTTGATCATACTTTGTATTTGAATTGCACTTTACAACTGTGTATCTCTCTTGTTTAGTGAGATAGGCAAGGCAAAAAAAAAAAAAAAAAAAAGGTTTTCTTCTCGAGAGATTCTGGAATTGTGTTAGAAGTCAAGTGGTACAACTGTTGTTATGTAGGCAAGCTAGTGGCAGAGCCAAGACTCAGTCAGCAGTTCCATTAGACTGGCTTCTGTTAGGAAGTCAGTTTATAAGTCACTGAGTCCCTAAAGTCTTTCTAAATGACAATGATGGTTATTGATTATTGAATGCTTACCAAAGAAAAGGTATAGTGTTAAGAGCTTAATATGCATGATCTTTAAGAAAAAAAAAAAAAAAGAAATTCCTATGTGATATATATCATGGCTCAATTTTATATGTGAGAAAACCAAAATTTGGAGAAGTTATATAATTGCCCCAATAAAGTTAACTTACCAAGACTGGTAATAAACAAGGCCAAGTCTGGCTCTGAAGACATCAGTAAGCAAATAGTTGCATTTAGTGGCAAAATCCAAACAGTATTTAAATGTTTGTACCAATACATAGTTATTAGAATATTTGTGCCCAACTGTCTCACTTGGCAATTCTGGAATAGTCTTTCTTTTTGAAATCTGGATTTTGTCTTGGTTCCTGGCTCCATGACAAAGCAACCCTCAGTACTCTTTCTTGATATACCATCACTGTCTATCATAGCTGACCATCATGTCAAAGATTCATTATAGGGTAATACTTCTGATAAGAATTCTATTTTCTGCTTTCTATTTTATTCTGGGAGCAATAGATGGACTTATTAGGTGGTGGTATAGAAAAGAGAGAGAGAGACTGGGAGTTATATCACTAACACCGAGATGCTTTACTATGTACCCTACTCTTCTTGGAGTTAGAGCACGCGACTTTTCTCATGTTCCCGTCATCACATGCTGTCTTCATAACACTACATGAAACGGAATGTTATCATCTGTATTTCACAGAAGAGGAAACTGAGGCTCAGAGCAGTTAAGATGATGTTGTAAAATTACGTGGTTTGGGGTAGAGGCAGTCTTCTCTTTTACAACTTATTACCTTGTCCTATGTATGTCCTTTATTACATTCACCTCATTCCCCCCCCCTTTTTTTCTTTTTTTTTTTTTTGCCAAGGCCCTCATTAAGATATTCTTGATATTCTATTTTCTACATTGTTGGCTTTTGACTTTTCAGAAACTAATTACTAACTTCATTATTTTTTTTAAATGATTGAGCACTCCCCTCCCACCATCATTCCCTCGAGTTGCTATCATTTCTTTAACAATTAAGTACGAGTCAGGAGACCTGAATACTAGTTTTAGATATATCATCTACCTTCCAGCAATAACAACATATTGCTTTGACTTCTGTAGAAGCCAATTATGTCCTTCATGGGAGGAATACAATATTGGAATGGAAACCCTGGGCTCTGAGGTGGATTACACCAGTTTTTGTCTTGAGTCTGATGCTAACTCTCTATCCTTGGTTCTTTGTGCTTCAGCTTTTTCATCTGTTAAATGTGCATGAAAGCAGTGCCCAATATGTTGTATTGTAGAGAGAATTAAATGAAACATGTGAAAAGAACTTAGCACAGCACCTGACATACAGTAAATATTACACAAATATTTTTATTATACTATTTTATAGGAGTTTTTTAATTGTATTATTTTATTTTATATTGAGAGAAGGAACATTTGCCAAATTTACCATGTCACTAATACCATCAGGCTCTAGAGATGTTTGTTGCTTGAACCCCATTCCTTTCATCTTCCAGAAACACTTTTGTGGATTTCTAATTGTGATTTAGAATACTGATGTTTAATCATTGTTACAACTGCTTTTCTGAGCAATCCACTCTCTCCTCTACAGATGCTCACTCCTCAATATTTTGTTCTTCTCCCCAGTCTGCTTTATTCACCAATAGACTTTCACTCATGCTCCATCATCCTGCAAATCCTTAGAATTTTTTGACTGTTGATAATCCCTTCCAATATCTTTACTGTCGCTGGTTTCATTCTTTCTTTTCATTATACTGAGTTCTCTGGAATGCTTATACTCATTGCATCATTCAGATATAGACACTTTCACTTAATCTGCATAAAAATTCTATCGTGTAAGTGCTTTGAATTCCATTTTACAGATAGAAAAACAAGGAACACAGGGATTAAGAAATTTTCCCAGTTCATCCAACAGCAAATAGCAGAACCCTGATTATATTCCATGTTCTTCATACTTCAAAACCATTGTCAGAAAAGAGAGCAGTGTTTTGGTTTGCTTCTGAAGGATCTAGAATTGTCAAAGCCTTGCTCAGGTGCAAAGAGGCCAGGGGAGATTGTAGGGTAGAGAGTGCTGTCAACATATGCACCTTTCTAAGTAAACATATCTGAGTGAATAGATACAAATGCAACTGGCCCACAGGCTGGGGAATTAAAAAAGGAGCAGCAAAAAGAGAACCAAAACCACAAAGACTTTTTTTTGCAAATCCTTGCCTTTGTTATGAAAGAAAGTGCCTGAATTCCAGCTGTGATTGCATATATTTTTCAGAGAACAAAGCTTTATAATAGTATCCTTGTCCCAACTAGACTGACAAATTAACACTTACTGATGGTGGTCCACACCTCTCTACCACATGAGGATGGCAGCTGTTGCTAACAAGCACACTGAGGGAGAGGTGCTATAGATTTCTTAACTTGAAGAGTCTATCTTATATCTTCTATGTGTAGTACTTAAAAAGACAAATAAATGTATGTGTACATAAAAATATATTAATATTTGATAATGTATGATAATGTATATACATATTTGTTCATTGATTCACCCAAAGTTTATTTTATCAAGTGCTAGGTCTATGAACAAAACATGTATTATGAAAGTAGAAAGAGATGATTATTTATTCTGTTTACATTGAAAACATATTGCATGATCTCTTTCATATAATTATACATACTTATGATATGTTAATATTCAATAGGTGAGAGTTTATGGTATATGTGTATAATTTTCCATAACTATTACATATGACATGTATGCATATGTTTCTCTATATCTTGCTCTATCTATCCATTTACATCTCATACTATTACTGAAAGGAACACATGATTTTGAGTCAAATAGGTATAGATTTAAAATTTCATGTTCTCACTCAATATGTACATAACCACAGATCATTTACTTTACCACTTTGATTCTAGGTTTCCTTCTTTATAAACACAGGATAATAAAAGTACCTTAGGTTCTGTTGTGATGATGAAATGAGAATTCATGTGAAGCACAAAGGAAAGGGCTTGGCACACAGTAAATGGTCAATAAAAGTCAGCTGTGATAATGATACTGCTTAAGACATATCCATACATTCAACTCAGCATGTAATTGCCTAACTTATATTTATTATATTTATTATATTATATTATATTACATTAGCATATATGACATATGCTTATAAATATTACAGATACTTGTATACAAATATGCTAGCATTTATCAGGTATAACTTGCCTACCTATTTTGACTTTTATGTAATAGGTACATATAAATATATTTAACTCGATATGCATTAATTGACAAATTTTTTTAACCAGCCTCCATGTTAGTCCCTGGGGTGTTGAAATAAATAAACTGTATGTGCTGCATTTAAACAATACCTTGAGATGTTCAGGAAGAAAGATATACAAATAAATAATTATAATGTTGTATAAAATGCAATAGCAATAGAATGGTGGGTGGAAGAAGTCTGAGAGAATCCCTTCTGCTTGGAAGACAAAAGAATGGATTCACAGGATAGGAGGCAATTGGAGTGGGCCTTAAAAGAGGAAAACGAGCTCATTCACAGTGTGATAGATGAGAGAGAGAACAGCTAGTTCAAAGGCACAGTAGCAAATGAATCTGAAAAAGAAAGATTAGTTGTACTTTGTGAGTTAGTTTAGTTTCTATCACATTACACAGTTTGAAGTTTATAAGTAACGAGGAGCCATCAAAGACTTTTAATTAAGAGGGTAACCTGGATGCATCTATATTATAGAAAGTTTTTTGGTACAAAAAAGTAGGATAAGGAGAAATTGGGGAAAGGAAGATTATTTAAGAGGTTATTGAAAAGTTACCAAATAATTGTATTTGTGTAATCTCTTCCACTTAACAAAAACATATCCATTAATTGCTTCTCATGCAACTCTGTATAGCTTACCTGTATTCCCATCAGACTGTTAGCTCATGAGGGCTTTGGTTTTCCTGTCTCCGACTCCCTTGTGCTTTGTACAGGGCCAGAACGATAAATGTAGAGTAAGCATAGGTTTAAATGTGGGAAAAATAAAAGAATGATTGTTTTACCATTATAGAGCTAGAAATGGAGATTCGAGAGTCCAAGTTCATTTAGCAGTTTATACATATAACAAATCTTCCCCTACCGAAATATCTAAGTATCATCATGTATGATGCTTATAATGTTATTGTGAAATGTTACTGTGAAAAGAAAAACTGGTTGGCTTAAAAGTAGAGCAGGTTTTATCATCTCGCTCTGCTTCCAAGTACAAAGTATGTACAAGAACTCAATATCTTTTCTCTTGAAAACATATTTGCAAAGTCATTTTCAATTCATGTATAATAAAACTACTAAAAATGCAATGTAGAAATGAGTAAAGCCAGAGGTACAATCCAGATCTTCTGACAGGAAATAGATATCTGTAAGTCTTGGGCAAGTCACCAATCACAAGAATGATTCTTCATTTTTAGTTAAGTGATAAATTGTTGTTTGCTCATATAGGGAGGATTTCCAGACTTAGCAAAATTAAATATATTACATATGTAATTTCAGATAAACATTTAATACATTTTTAGTATAAGTATATATCATACAATATCAGTGACCTTTTCCTCATTTTTCTAAATTCATCCTCTCCATGTTCTATTTTAAACCCACTGAAATCCCATCTACCCTCATGCTTTTGACATTTATGACATTGTCAAGGTTTCCTCTAGAATATACCTCTTTCTTGAGCTCTGATTAAGAAACTGTCTTTTGAAATGTTCCTCAGTTTCTTTGCCAATCTGACAGGGCTGCTGTGAGGATTTAATGAATGCTTTTTTTTTTTTTTTTAAGCACATAGACTAATTCCTGGAATACATTGACTTCAGCTATATGAATTTTCCATTATTAATAGGTCAAATACTGGTGAGTTCTAGCAGAAAGCACAATATGTTTACTACAATTATCAGTAGTTATTGTCTTACCTCTACCCATACATATTGTATCACCTCACTCATGTGACAGCACTGTAACTTCCTGCAGGAATAACATATATACGTGCCCAGTGTTCAAGCTCACCTCGAATATGACAATTCCACATTCTGGGCTTGCAAATAACCACCATCATAATTTTCCTAAAACTCAGGCCATCTCAAATGTCATTTATGGCCTTATTTCCAAGGTCATGTTGTAAAAAGAGACCCTAATCTGTCACTGACTAGCTGTGTGAACTCTGACAAGTTACTTCACCACCCTCTTACTGTGGCTTGTGATTATCTATCTCTGCTCCTTTACTCACATATTGTCCTCATCTGGAATATGTTACTACTCACTCTGCTCCATATTTGCCTATCTAAATGTCCTCATCCTTTAAGCCTAAGCTTAAAAGCTCTTTCACACATTTTTTTTATTAATGCAAAATTCTATTAAGCATCAATCATATTCCAGACCATAGATATATCTCAAAGTGCTAAGCTTATAACAGGTGCATTGTTACATTTCAGCCATACAATTATCCTATGGAGTAACTAATGCCATGTCCCATCCTGTTAATTTGACCTTCATAGAAGCTAAATCTATGGTTAAAACTAAGATTTTAAGCCTGTTGTGATTCATTTCCACCCCAAAAGAAGCCATGTACTCTCAAAAGAATTTTCATATTTAGTGTGAACCTCAAAAGTGTTTTTCACAAATTGCTCTGTAATCTGTTCTTTATGTATTGGTTTTATTCCTTGCATTAGTTTAGAGGCTTCTTTAGTCTAAGAATTACATCAATTTAGTAATCTTTGTATATCTTGATTCATGTTGCATAATAGTAATAAAAATGAAAGTTATTAAATAGCTACAAAGTATCAATATTGTATTGTCCTTTTTTTCTATCTTCTTAATTCTTTGAAATAAACAAGCAGTAAACAGATCTATTGACATTTAACTTATAAGTATTAACTATTGCTAACTTTGTCCTCATCTGGAATATGTTACCACTCCTACTCTGCTTATAAGTAAGGAAATCTGAGCCACTTAGCTACTTAGTGATGATGCTCAGGAATTAAGCTAGATGAACCTGCTCTAAAACTCAGCACTTTCCACTAAACTTTACTGCCCCATTTATTTAATCAACACCCGCTGAGCAAGTGCTCAAAGTTAAGATCAGAAATAAGAAATTGCCCATTTGCTTTGCCTTTGGAGTTTTTAAAATAAGCAAGTGAAAAGTTTTTTTTTTTTCTTAATGTAAAATAACCAAGTTTTTTAATCCTGACTTTCGCTGGACACATTGATTTCTTTCATCCATTAATTTTTTTCAATAAATAGTCATTGAGATTTTAGTATGCATCAGACACTGTTCTAAAGGCTAAAGATAAGTTTAACAAGTTAAACCTGTCTCTACCTTCACATGCTCATAGTTCAGTGGCAAAGTCAGTTAGGAACCAGGTGATTCTAGATGTGAGCAGGGTTTTAGTCAAGTTAAAATGCAGAGATGAGCTACAATGGGCTCAGGCTAGAAAGGTGTGCCCAGATGGTGTTCATGCAGAAGAATTGTAAAAGCTTCTGAGACCCTGACAATGTGAGGAGAGCAAGAAAAGCACTGAAGAGGAAAGAGAGAAAAGGTACAAACTCACTGTAGTAGTAGAATGCCACATGATAGGAAAGAAGAACATTTTAAAGTATCTGGTATGCAGGGATGAGGAGGTGCAGAGGTAGGCACAGAGAGTTCATGGGTGTTGCTGCCATGTTAAGCAGTTTGGACTTTACTAAAAAGCAGCCTAGAAACCCTGATGGAAATATTTTGTGAATTAACCAAAACTTTCAGACCTAACAGAAACATTAAAAACCAACTATCCTTACCTGTCCCACATCTGTACATATTTTTAAAAAGATTTTTTAAAGATTCAAGATTTGTTGATCCAATTTACAAGATTTCTGTATAGAGTTAAGATTGAAGAACAACTAGCGTTAATTTTTTCACTTCCCAGGTTGAGTTTTCAGTTTTACTTAAAGAACAAATCACCTTTTTCTTTGTTCTCTGAGTGCATTTCATGGCCAAGTTATGTGAGAGAATGGGAATGGAGACTTAAAATACTATCTTCACAATTGCTTTCCTGATTATATTTGTACCACAAGATGTTATTCCAGAAATTATTTTATTGCTACTTTGTCATTTTCAAAGTAATATCAAATACAAAAAAAAAAGTCTTGCATAAGTACAAAGTTGATTTCGCAGAGGCCTACGGGGGACGTCTGATATTTTTTCTCTTTATGCAATCAATGTTTTTTTTAGTTAGAGAGGGGCTCCAATCTATCGGACTGCTGAGAGCGGCCCTTTGAAATCTTCAGGGTGATAATTTAAGTGAAATAGAAATGGAGAGAAGGAAAAGGTCACATCCTTGGAAATCTTTTGTGATAAAGGATTTTCCAGGCTGCTTAATAAGATGGCACAGAGGGGATCAGCATTACAATTAAGTTTGCAATCTTGTTGTACCTAGTGACTCCTTCTAAATATTATCTATATTCTCCTTACTTTCCTTGCAACAATCAGGGTGATAAATTCCTTTAACACTCCTAACCTTGTGAGCAGACTTATTTAGCCCTGAAGTTCCCAATTGCATCTAAGAGAAATAGTTTTCTTATTCGAATTTTCTCTTTCAAAGTCATGTCTGTAATTTCATGAGATTTACAAATTGCTTACCAGATTTATTGTAATTCCTCAAATCTCCTTAGACCATATCATCTTTTCTGGATGGAGAGTAAAGTGAGAAAAACACAGAATTTAAAGGAAAGTCTTAAGTTTAAATTATAAGGCTGCCACTTTTTAACTATGAGTCACTCAACCCCTTTAAGTCTCAATTTTCTCATTTAGGCTTGTTAATTTTGAGTTAGATAACATTCAACACGCTAGTAAGTACCCATATTTAGTGTTAAATCAGTATTTTCTCACTCTCTGGTTCTTACCTTTTTCAGGAATATTCTTCCCCAGTCTCTTCAAATTATAGCCACTGTTTATGCTCAATTAAGCCCCACTCATAAGGATATTCTCTGCGTTAGAGCAAAGAATAAAATATAAGTAAGGCATTTTCCTGACCTTCAAGGATCTTTTTGTTCAGAAAGGGAAAAAAATCATGGAGTAAGTAGAATACAGGACAACGATATTTAATCTGCCATTCTAAAAGTAAAAGTTTTTTCATAACTAAAATGAACTGATATGTTAGAGACTTCGTTTGCTTTGAACATTTATGTTTTGCTCGAGAAATATTAATATATATTGATTACAAGATGCCCCAGGTCTTACTGAGGGCGTTATATAATATGTAGTTGCATTGGTTTATCTCTATAAAGTATAACGTACCTCTCCCCTATATCAATTCTATCTATAGGTTAGATAGATCTAAAACCTAGCTGCATAGGTTTTAGATAGATTTTATTGTCATATTTCATTATAGGCAGAGAGAGTCATACAATGATATGAATATAAGAAGCTGTGGAATGAGTTAAGAGAATATCAAGTTATGCAATACTGCTAGAAAGGTTAGTGAAAGGGTTTTCTTTATTCAGCCACAATATTTATTGAGCACCTACTGAAGTTGAGGGTATAGTTCTGAGCATACCAAACCATTGAAATATGGTTGTGACCCTTCTTTCCATGTTTCCAGTTGTTCCAGAATGGTGTTCTAGTTGATGGTGTCAAGAAAGATGTGTAATGGAGGCACAGACAAGTTAAGTACCTTGCTCAAGCTTTTGTACCCAGTGAGTGTCAGAGTCAGAAAATTAAAGTTAGGTAGGCTGGTGTAAGGGTGCATACATGCTCATAACCCCACTACACAAATTATCTTGTATTTAATTAAACATATGCTGGAGAGTCAACTTTCTCCATAGAATTTGAAGATGGTGTCACAGGAGGCTTGTCATAAGTGAGATCACAAAGGATGATGGAGATGTGTTGCAACACAGAAGAGGATCAGGTTACTAAACTGAGATGAGCTCTTTCTTGTGGGCCTAAACTACCGCAATGGCTAAGAGTATGTCCTCTGTAAGGCCAGCTGCCTGGTTTCTATTGCTTACTTGGACACTTAATAGGTGGATGATTTGGGGTAAACTGCTGTCTCATTTTTTTCATCTCCCAAGATTGAATAATAATAGTACTTACAGGGATTAAGTGAATTATATGTCAAGGTCTTGGGGCAGTGCCTGGCACATATGACTGTGACAAAGATAGACAAAGTCCTTGCTCTCATGTTGGCTATTTGTGTTGCTTCTACATAGTATTTGCTCTAATTTTAAATTATGCATTTATTTTTATTTCTTTAATGACATTCCTCTGGGGTTCTAGGAAGCAGGAACTCAATCTGTTTTGTTTAATACTATCTTTAATACAAGTATCTCATTCATAGTAGGTCTCAACAAATATATGCTAAAAAATGGATACATAAATGCATAAATGGTATAAACAGATAATTAGAGTGTATATTCTTTAACAGAACATTTAGCTTTATTTTCCTTTTTGTCATCAGACTTTTTATTTTTTTCTTCTTGGAACCCTGGAACACTGAATGAGTTACATTTAAAAACGTATTTTCCCCAGAATGGTCTGTTTTTGAGCTGAGCTCCTGCATTAACAAAAAATGTTTTCTAATATAGGCACCCAAGACTGATTGCATTGTCTAGGCACATTGGATAAGGATTTAATTTCACACATCGCAAACGATCAGCATCAAATTGTCAGAGTCGTATTTCATACCTTCTTCATGGAGAACTTTAATCTTCTTAACCTACTTTCACAGTCCACTACTCTGAAACAAGGCTCAGTTAGGACTTAATGGGGGAAAAAGAAAGGTAAAATGACAAAACAGAAAGTGAATGGTCACTCTAATCACTGATTTCAGGAAGGCACTCAAGTCCCAGAAGTTGCTCTAACTTTAGAACCAGAGAAAGTAGTGTCCCAGAAAGCTACCTTTGGGTATATGCAGCTTCTAGCACCTGCCCCAAATTTATCTACAAAGGGTCTGAATGCATGCTACAAAACAGACCTAATCTCAATCACCAGTATCTATAGGGTTCTGTTCTCTCCTATGTTCTCTCCTTTTCAAAAGCTAAAATTTTTTTTGAAGTTCAGGGACTGAATCTTTCTATCAAAATGAGGCAGTGGGTTTCCAAGAAGCAGTTGGAATAAGAGAATTATCATTTCTACAATATGTTTTCTTTCTTCTGGATTTTTCTGCCCTGAAACCAAAAGTAACAATTCCATCCATAAATTCTACTTCCTGATATTTCTCAAATCCATCTCTCATCCTTATCCCCATTGACCGTTTCTCTTAGTGATATCCCCATTATCTTTTAGATGAACAATTATTAGAATAGGCTTCAGTAGGCCTCCCTTCATCTTCCTTCTTGCTCACAACATAGCCTTCCCATCATCACCAGAGTATTCTTTCTAAAATGGAAATCTGCTTAGAGTTCTTTAAACCACCCCTTTCTGAATAATACAAACATTTTAGCATTTCAAAAAAATGTTCTTATATTTGGAAACCTGTCATATTTCCTCTTTTATATCCTTCCAGGCTCAGTTCTGAGGAAATCACATGAAAAATCTACCCTGAATCCCCTAGATGCCAAAGACTCCTTCCTCTGTTTCCCATTACAGTTTATATTTTGTCTTCATTGCATGAACCATTATTCTGACCCTATCACTTTGTTGGTCTGATTGTATCTCCAAACTGTGATCCCTATGAAATTTGTGGCATGTATTGCTCATGAATCTGGATTAATTTTTTTTTTTCTGGAATCGTCTAGACTCATGTATTTATAATTAGTAGTTCATTGAGTAAGAGGCTATGCTGATCCAGTCTAGACTCTCAGATGTTTGTGACTCAGGTGGCTATAGATCATCTAGAAGGACCTTTACTAGTACAAGGACCTCTACTTCATGTGCTATCTCATCCTCCAATAAGCTAGTCCAAACTTATTCTCATGACAGTGGTAGGGCTCCAAGAGAGTAGAAGTATTCAGTCTCTTGAGGCCTAGGCTCAGAACTGGCCAACCATCATTTTCATCACATGCTATTGATGATAGCTCAGAAGGGCAGACCAAACAGAAGAGCTGGGGAAGCATACTCTATCTCTTTAGACAGAAAGAGCTACAAATTCACATTGTAAAGTACATGGCTTTTCAGGGAAGGGTGGAAAATCATGGCCATTCTTATAATCAGTCTACCATATATTGTGAGTAAACCAAAACATTCTTAAACATGCCCATGTTTCTACCCTGAGCAACTTTACAGTACTTGTCTAAAATCAGTGAACTACATGTTTATGTTGGTTCAATTTTGCTGATTTATAGTAGCTATTAGAATTTGATTTGTAATTGCTCAAAATCTCAAAGCAAGAAATACTTGCAGGGATGCTTATCATGAGCTGTTTTATGAATGAGTTGAGTAAGAAGAGATGTTATAAATGACCATGAAACTATGTAATAACTAATACTTCGCAGATTGCATGTCATGAAAGGTAGATATGTTTGTTCCTATTCATATATGAGGAAAGGGAGACTGTGAGCTGTTAGAGTGCCAAGGTCATGCAGGTGGTCCATGGGAGAACCCAGGACTTAAAAATACAGGTCTTTTAATTTTACTCTAAGTGCTGTGCTGTGCTCTCTCCCTACATCCCTTTGGTATTTAAGCAGCTATTTAGAGTCACTTACATCTAACCACTGACATGCTGGCCATTATCATATTGCTAAGGTTTTCAGGGAAGAAACATTTGTGTAAGAGATGTTATGTCCAAATCTTTTCCAGTTTATTCATCCTTGCAAGGACAAAAAGTAATTTCTTTTGCAGCCATAATTACTGTTTTTACTTTAAATAAATTTCATATTCTCCATGCAATTGATTAAATTCTGTTTTATATAGGAACGATGGTCAAAAGTCCAAAAAGTTTATTCCTCTGAAAAAACACCACCCTGAAAAGTGGAGAGGGAAATTTTTTCTTAAAATTTTCATCTCTTTGTTAATTCAAAGAGCTGAAAATATTTCAAGTCAAACATGGCCACCTACCATCTGGCTGCATTAGAAGTTTATTTAGTAATCTCCTTATCAACCAAACAGCTGGAAGTCTAGATAAGTCCTATGTGTAAGAAGCCAGTGTCAACTTGTTTCCAGATAATAGCAGTGGGAAAACACATATTAGAAAAAAAGGAGTTCATCAGTAGGAATTAATTTGGGAGTTTTGCTGGGCATGCACTAAACCCTCAGTACTGGTGAGTTTATCATCCATCAAACCAACTGGAGACTTTAAGGATACTCAGTGTGTCATCTACCAAGATGCATTATTTTAGTGTGTAGTTTTCAAAGTGTTTTCTGCCCAGGAGTTTATTTAAATCTCTAAAAAGCTCTACTACTGTATTTTGCTTCATGCAATAGATGTGTCCCTGCAAACTTGACTGCAAATTGATTTCTTTTCCATTTGTAAATGGAAACCTAATTGAAATACACTGGGGTGGAAGAGTGTTGCTAGTTAAGGAAATTCTTGTGTAGTGTGAAAATTCTTTTTCTCTTGATAATAGGTATTTCTTAATGTATCTACTTTGTGAATTTAAATTTTTGTGCAATGAATTTCATATAACTAATCTCATATGTGTAACTTCAATCAGGGGTCTCCAACCCCTGGGCTGCGGATTGGTACCAGTCCGTAGCCTGTTAAGAACCAGGTCACACAGCAGGAGGTGAGTGGTGGGCAAGTGAGGGAAGCTTCATCTATATTTGCGACCACTCCCCAGCCCTAGTATCATCATTTCAGCTCCACCTCAGATCATTAGGCATTAGATTCTCATAGGAGTACTGGTCCCTGCTGCCAAAAAGATTGGAGACTGCTACCTTAAAACACCTGGGAAAAATAAATTAACATCAATTTAGTAATAAGCCTTTTCTGAATACCTCCCACATCTCCATACCATGTGAGAATTTTGCAGCTTGAAAACATTGCACTTATTATTGATGTGATTATGTGTACCCTTATCTAACTCTTTAAACTATGACTAGCTGAGAGTCAAACCCCACTCCAACCCATCCTCTGTATTGCTCTACAAGGCATAAATACATGATCAAGGCAGAAAAGTTGTTATACTAAATTGGTATATCAACATAAACACCAATATCATTCAGATATTTCCTACACTCAATCAAATGTGGAAGGCAGTTCTGCATAAGAGCATGAGTTGGAGAGTTGGACAATCTGACAAGCCATGTCACTTCTTGGCACACTAGTTGGTTCATGTGTACAGGACTTGACACAGACCCTGGAGCATAGTATGCATTGATAAACAGGTTGTTATTGCGACCTTAACTGGTGTCATTGTTCATACTCACTCTCAGAGCTCTCTATTCCTTCCCTGTATGAATCAGTAGCCAACCATAAATAGGCAGGAGGTGATAAAGGCAGGCTCTATAGCTCTTTGCAGCTTCCTCTTTCCCTGGAGTAGTCATTTCTACTTGATCTGCAGGTTGTCTGATTTCATTCTCTGGCTTAATTCCAGTATAACAGTACTCTTTCTATGTTGTCTTGGTGTATATAGTCACCAGGCATGAAACAGACAGGAGAAATGTTCATCTTAAAGCTGAGGTGTAGGTTTCATATACTTTTTGTGTTCAAATGCTCAGGCTTTGAAATGTGACACTGTTCCATTTACTAATTGTATGATTTGAGGTGAGTAGTACCTTTATTTCTCAGATTTCTCATTTCTAAAATGAAATTCAAAAAACCTATTCTTAGAGTTATTGAAAAGAGTAAACAAAATAAGAACATATTCAGCAGAGTGCATAATACATAGGCAGCTCATGATAAATAATGGCGGCAGTTACTATTTTCAAAAGTGAGTATGTATCATACCCTACACCTAGATTCCTAGACTCTCATTTATATGGTGACTGTTTCCTTAAAGAGATTCTGAAATTGCTTTGTTTTCATGTCAGTTTTTCACCTTTAGACATCTATAATAACATGCATTTATTAGTATTCATATTTGCTGTGATTTTTGAATAGTCTTTTATATGTTTTATGGTCCTATTGAAACAGATCTGTTCAATCTTGCCAGAGAAGTATATTTAAAATAAAACAAATATAGTATTTGTCTACTCAAAACTTCCTCTGATTTCTGGGCTATGTTTGATCTGTTTCTTGCCTCTCTAGTATCATTGCCTGCATATTTTGTACTCCTGCTTCAAACTCAGTGAATAATGTCTTTTTCTCTAAATGTGACTTCATTCACATGTCAGTGTTATGCACAGTTTGCTTTGAATATATTTTCTCCTTTTATTCTCTCAGGCTTCTACTTTAAAGTTCACCATTTTGAGGCCTCATATTTACCTTAGAGCTTGGTCTTCCTCCTAGACCTCTTACTGTGTCATTTGCCAATCTATATTATAGCCCTAGTTCAATGACATTGAAGTTGACAGTTTACCTCATACTGTCATCTTATAATGAATTCAGAGTCTATCCTTTATTAGATTTTGTGTTGTCACTGACTACTAAGCATAGAGCCTGGCCATACTAGGTTCTCACTTTCTCGCTGGCTCTCCTTTTTTTCTATTTTCCTCACACACTCACACTTTTAACAAAGAAGTTGTTCAATGTCATGTGGACTTTTTTTTTCCTTCAACAGTTACCATACTCCAGGGTAAATACCACATAATGTAAACAAATTAGAGGAGTTCTCACCTTACTATTTAGTTTGTAGACACATATTCCCAGGGAATAGGAAGATACCAGAATAGATATTTTCTCTAAATAGTACAATATGCATTCACAGCTGTAAAAATCAATACACCATTTACTGAAAGAGAGTTAGCTTTATCTGTTGTGTGTACTGTATTACAAATGACTTTACACAAATTTGATTGAGCCCAACTTTCTAATTTGTGAAAATTGTTCAATAGAATTATTTCTCATTCATACTATGGAATAAAGCCCCTATAAACAGCATAATCTTGAGATTTAATTCAAGAAAGGATCATTAATGAAATGCCTTTGTTTAGATTCCTGATAATTTCAACCAGTCACCCCTGCATTGAAGTGGAATATATGCTATAATATTTAAATGAATAATTATTGCTAGAAATGTTATTTAAATCTAATAGGTTCAAAATCTTTCTATGAGTTGTCATTTTGGCTTGTAGCAGGGTATTACAATTTTTAAATAGTTAAACAAGTTATAGAACATAAAATATTATAAATTAGTCTTCACTTATAGGATATAAAAAATTAAAAATCCTTTTGAACATTGACTTCCCTAGTCAAATTTTTAATCTAAAAAATGCTGTCAACAACCAAGAGAACTTTATAATACACACAGATAAAAATGTATTTGTGTGTATGTGTGTTTGTATCAACAATTCCTTTTCATCATGCATGCTACATCTCAGTAGTTCTGCATTGTTCATTCTAAATTTTGTCTACAAGTATGCATTTATAAAATATTTTCACACTTATTACCCATACAAACTGGAACTGTGAGGGTTTCAATTCTTTTCATGTTAAAAGTTACTTCATATGTTCAGAAGATTTTTTTCTGTTTAGCACCAGCCTTAATATATAGGACATTAACAGTGCTATTGAGCTTCACACTAAATTATCTCTTACCTTTTATTTTAGATTTACCATATTTGTATGTATATTTAGGAAACAATGTGTCATACCAAATATATTGGTTTCTACTTGTTTAAAAATCCAGCATTAGCTTTATGAGATTCATACATGTTGAAACATGTGGCTCTAGTGCATTCATTATTGATTCTGTATAATATATGTGAAATTTCACATTTAAATGATAATAGCAAATGGCTTTCTAAAATAGTTGTACAAATTATACCTCTGCCAGCATAATGTCAGTTACTGTTGCTCTATAAACTTGTCTCTGCTGGGTATTGTCAGATATACTAAATAATTACAACAGTGGTGAAAATGAAAATGATACTTATGATTTTGATTTTAATTTTCCTCTTTATTAATGAAGGTGAATACTTTTCAACTATTTAGTGATCATTCAGTTTCTTATTCTATAAAATGCTTGTTCATGTTTTTTGCCCATTTTATTGATTTGGTTGTCTTTTTCTTACAGTGCTAGTAGCACTTTATATGCTACGGCTATTCTCTTCCTTTAAATGTATTATGAATATCTTCTAGTTTGAGACTTGCATTCTCATTCTCTTTATGGTAACTTGGAAAGAATGTAAATTCTTAATTTTAATATAGTTGTATTTATCAATGTTTTCTTTATAAGTTGTTTTATGTGTCTCACCTTAACTACTCATGTTTATAACAGGGAAAATGTATTCACCTACATTTCCTTTTAATAATATTGAAGTTTTACTTTTAAATTTTTAATTATGTAATCTATGTGGAGTTGCTTGTTTGTGTGATGTGTAGTAGGGATTATTTTATTTTATCCTCAATATTTCATATATCTATATTTTCTAATTATTATTTTTAAGGCATTAAAATGTTACACTTTATAATTACTATATTTAATAGCTTCAAATACATATCGACCACATTATTTCCAAATATCTTAATAAATTTAATATATATGTTGTTATTATTGATGAAGTTTACATTTTATCATAATTTCATTTGATATGTTTATCATGTTCTATTTCATCCTCTTTTTTAAATTTATTTTAATTAGTTTAGAGTATACAGTACATTGGTTAGACATCTATGTAGTTCATAAAATGATCCTCCTAATTGCTCCCTCCCTCCCCTGACCCTCCACCTATGCTGTGTCATTCTCTTTTTATTTTCAATGTAGGAACATACTGGTGAATGTAAACTTCACCAATAATATTTTGTAAATTTTGAAAATATTATTATCCACTTTAAAATTTTTCCTTTGTATTCGTAGAGTCTAATTTATCATCAAGGAAAACTTCCTGGTCTTCAGACTTACTAATTAGTAAAGTGGAAGGATGAAGAAGTGTTAATCTAATAGCTCCATAATGCTATTTTATGAATCTTTTATGCTTCTTGGGTTTTGTTTTATCAAACATAATATTTACCCTATCATATCATTGTCATTTAAGAAACTCTTATATATACTTAAAAATATTTTTTAATCTGTTTAATTCAGCCACCATTGCCACTGATCAATATTTTTCTGTCTAATACTTTGCTGAGCTAGGTGGATGGCGCCATAGTCACCACTTGATTCCCATTGGTGGTCAGAATAAATTCTACAACAAACATGAGTTGAATAGGCTTTGTTAAGGAAACTTACAAAATGAGTCTCACCAAAAAGATAAGACATGGGTTCCATAATCTGTTTATCCTCATGAAAAGATATATAGGCCTCTGAGGGATATTCCACATGCATACCTTCCAGGAGAGAAACCTAATGCTTTCCAGCTATACTTTTAATATTAAAAGTATGATAAAGTGACCTTATCACTGGATGAACAAAAAGAATACTAGGGTACGAAGCAGTCAGGGTTAAAATACCATGACTTTAACCCATTTCCAGTTTGCCCCAGACTATGCACCAGTGGTGCTTGTGGCTGTAGCATTTACCTTGAGATAATTCATGGATTACAGTTCTAACTTTACCCTCAAAGTTTGCCATGAGATATCTTGCTTTTATTATTATTTTTGCATTGCTCTAGCATATCGATAGTCTTTGGAAACAAATGACATCATTCTATTTATAGCATTCTGTTTTTAGTAGTGGTATTTCCATTTACAAAATATAGTAATTCCAGATCACTGAAAGTGTCAAATTCTAGAAAACATAGCATTCCTACGTGTGATGTTAACATTGTTCACGAACAGTTAGCTGAAGATTCATTTGATGAATCTGATTTCTCTCTATATTTCTGTTACGTTAGGATTAGAGACAAGTTCTGTTTAGAAATAACTCCAAGAATAGTTTTTATATTTTGTTTTTACATTGAAGAACAGTCAGATTTGCTTCAACCTCAAAGAGCATGTTTATACAAAATTAATGCTGGCAGTGAGCTGCACTATTTTTTAATTTTTTTTCCTAAATGGGAAATGGGCTAAAGACTTGTCTGGGAATGCCAGCTGCCCGGTTTGGGAATATTATAGACCCTCCTACCAGAGAAAGGAAGCCACTGGTCTTTCAGAGCTTTACATTATATGCTTAGGATGTGATATTTCACCATTGTTCTTTTTAGTAATAAATGTTGAAAAATCACATCCTAAGTATAAATATACACATTATTGGGAAATTTGAACTAATATTTAACACCTATTACAAATGAGATATTTAAAATACTTCATCTTATTTTATATTCATAGCAATCCTATGAAAGATTACTCAGCTTTATATTAAAGTGATACACATTTTTAAAAGGGTTAAAATTTTCAAAAAATGTCATTTAGAAAATATGTATTGATTTAATATACTTCAACTCTGTACATCATTTTGTACATTTCAAAGGACCTCATATGAGTTATTTATCCCATTTGATTTTCCCCATGTTCATCTAAGGAGGAGCAAGTAGTCTCTCCATTATATAGAAATGAAAAATAAAATTTAAGGAAGCAACATACTCCCAAGCTAAGTGAGCAAGGGCTAAACTACATATATAGCCCCCTTATTAAGGAATAATTAATTCCATTTTTAACATTTGGTTGAATCTAATTGGCAGTCATGACATAGGGAACAGCTTTATCATTTATAAGTCATGGTAGATAGGGCATGCTTTCAGACCATTTCCTTCTCCTAAAGTCTGGTGAAGTTTCTATTTCTCCAAATTCTTGCCAAATTTCTGGGAAAATATGTACCATATACCACACGAACAGCTCAATTCCCATCATTAAGTCTCTGCGATCTGTTCATTTTCTTGGAATTTTAAAGAAATGTGTATCAAAACTGTCCACTCTTTGCCATACTCTAGTCAAAGGCTGACTTTAAAAATTGTACCGAGAGTGGATAATGTATAAGAATTCATTTCTTAGAGGCTCTCAGATTGAACCGTGGATAAAGGCAGATCAGGAGAAGGTTGCATGTCTGGGTCACATCATCCTCTCCATTCCCTTAAAATTGCCTTAAATAACTTCTTTTTCCACCACTCCCTTGGACTTTTCAATGGGCTTGTGGTTTAAGAACCAGTGATATAGGAAGGCCTTATCCTTTCTTGTAAAACTGTCATCCAGAATGTTGGTCATTACTTTGCTCAGTGCTGCAGTGGCCCTCACAGCCCATGCTTCTCAGGGCTCCAAGCCAGCAAAGAATTGTCATTTATGGTAAACAGGTCTCTTTCTTTTGATTATACAATTAAAACAATGTGTGAAGGAAAAAAATATATTTACTTGGGAGTGGATAAGTATATGTTTTCATCCCAGCTCTGTTGTATGAACTTAACCAAATTCTTAACCCTTTATAAGCCTCGGGTTCCTCTTCCATAAAATACAGATTAAAAACCCTAAATTACAGGGTTATTCTGAGGAATAAACATTACAATGAGCTAACTATAGTTTTACAATAACTATTAGCTTTATTAAGTCTCTGCTCTGTATCAGGCACTTTGCCAGTTCCCTTGCAAATATTTCTAAACTTTTCAGTAATACAAAGCAGTTTTTATCATTTCTATTTTAGGGATGACTCAACTGAGACATAGAACATAGAAGTAACCTGCCTGAAGTCACATAGCTAGTTGTTAGCTGAGTTAAAATTCAAAATCAGGACTAATTGATTTCTAAATCAGTTACTTACCCTCTTCTTGGACACTTCTCCATTTGGTTTTTGCTTTCTCTCATTTAGTACAAAATTTGTCCCTTAGTTATGTGTTCAGGTACTAAAAATTTCCACAGGCAGATTTTTAGTTTTCTTTGAGTGGTATGGACTGGGGAGAGGGCTTTCGGAGGGGGGAGGGGAAATTACAAATATATATCTATCTCAAAGTTCTTATAAAGTTAGGAGTTGGAAGTGAGGTAAACCTAAGTTTAAATCCTGGTTCTACCATATTTGATGTGTGTGGGCAAAATATTTCAGTTCTTTAGGTCTCAGTTTCTTATATGTAAATATCATCTGCTGTATAGGTTAGGACAAATGTGAAATTGTATGTAAAGACAAATGTGATAATGGCTGGCACATAATAAGCATTAAATTAATATCAGCAAGTATTGTTATTTGATATGTCAAATGTCTTCTTTTCCTTCTGCTTTTATAATAATCCACCTCAAATCTTATCTGGAATAAAATAAGAAAATTTTTAAATTACCTAAATTAAGTAATTATAGAATTAGTCTTTTGATTTGAAAACGGGTTTAATATGGGGATTTGGAATGTAACAGGAGCACTTTGAGGCTCTCCTGGGAACTAGAGGACTCCACAGGCAATTAATTGCTTGAAATGGCAGATTTAAAAGAAGCAAAACAAACAAACAATAACCTTTTCCAAAAGTGCTTTCTGAGCAGGTGGACAAGACACTTGAACAGTCACTGCTTCAGAGTCTTTGTGATTTGTACAGAAAGTTCTTATGGATCTGGCAGCCCAAGATTTAACCCAAAAACACCCATGTGCTTTCAGATACTTGAGGTTCAGCAAAAGCCATTTTTATCTAACAGGAGCTCATGCCTCTCATTAGCAATCTTTAAGCAGTAGAATCTGACTTATGACTGGTTCACACCAGCAACCAGCAGCGGGATCCAAGCTAGTGTTCAAGAGGCCTGGACTCCAGTTTTATTTTTCTCCCAACCAGCAATGAGACTTTGACTAAGTCACCTTTTTCTGTACTTCAGGCCCTCACGAGTGAAATGCAGGTCATTCCTCAGGTATTTATAAAGATCAAATTAAGTAATGGATATGTTATTAAATCTAGTTGATCAATAAAGCTTAAGAGTGGTTATTTCCTTCTAGAATTGGGAAACTGCTTTTTGCAAAGGATATAAGGTATCAAATACCTCATGCCTGTATCTTAAAGTTAGGCCATGTAATAAATATTTGAGGTATCTTATTGAATGAAAGGTGATATTTATTACAATTCAATCAAATAACAAAGCAACATAAGAAATAACAGGGGTCCTAGTACTGAAAGCTACCAAAAGAGTCTTATCAAATTATTCTGGGCTTTTTGAATATGAGGGGCATTTGAGAGGCATAGAAATGACTTGGAATATTTCCCTGAATTTTTAATTTTACTGAAGTATTTAAGTAGAAATAATTCAATATCAAAACACACAAATGTATATCATGAAATAAGAAGTAATACTTGCAGGATATTTTGAGAGACAACTTGAACCTGAAAAATAATGAAATTAGGATGAGCTGCTTTGTGCTACATTTCCAAGTTCTCTAGGGGTCCTTGATTCATCCTCCTTTGTCTTAAGGGCTATCATTGTGAACACAATGCAATTGTGGTGTTTGTTAAACAGGATCAGATTGGGGGTCAGCCTGGTCAGATTCAAGTCCTGGCTCCATCATTTGTTACTTTTGACTTCAAGTAAATTATATCGTCTCTCTGTGCTATTGCCTCATATATAAAATAAGAATAACAATACCTGTCTCATAGTTGTGAAGAGTTAATCAAATAAAAGATATAAAGTGCTTGCTGCAAGCCTTGCTATACAATACAAATGTAAGAGCTTATTAAACATCTTCATTGTCATCAGGGAGAAAAATTTTGACTGGAAACTACAGAACACTATTATTCTTTTGCTCTCAATATTCTTGAAAGGAAAGATGAAAGTTTTCTGATTATTAAGATCATCATGTCTCAGTAGAAACAGATGGTCTATCTGTTAGTGGAAGGGTTATCTGAAGAGATTTCAATGAAGAAAGTATTTACAGACAGGTAAGCGGAGTTAAGGGGGCCAACGGAGGCACTACAGTACCCAGAAGAGAATAAGGATAAGAAGCCATTGCCACCCTTCGGCTGAAGGGGCAGAGGAGGAAAGATATTCCCAGAAACCAGAGATCTCTGCAACCCTAGTAGAAGCCCACCCAATAAAAACTGACCAGAGCATCAAGGATAGGAATAAAAATGCCCTGATCTGTCCTCCTCCCATTCTGTGAGCTCTTGTGTCTTCCATTGGCTGATTCCAGTGGGAAAACAGAAAGAGGATCAAAGGTACCTGGGGCATATAATTAATAGAGTTCTACCTCCAAGAACACAGAGTGAAGAAGAATCAGAGAAACAAAAGGAGAAAAACAGAGTCAAAAGTCAAAGATCACCATTGGTTAGAGATTGAAAGGTGCTTATTGAATTCATTTTGAATGACTTACTAATTAGGTAAGATTAGATAATTTACTTAAACATTGTAAGTTTGTTTCAACATCAATGAAAATGAATAATACATTCTTCATAGGATTCTCCTATACACTACTAAATATATCCTCCTATACACTACTTAATACACACACACACACATATTTGTGTGTGTGTGTGTGTGTGTGTGTATAATCAGAGATATAGAGGATTAACTAAAATTGGCTACTATGATATTGGTTATCGAAGATCTGAAGGCTTTTATAAAGTTGGTAGCTAATTTAAAGAGCTCTCCAAAGTAGTGTACCAATTTGTTAAATAAATATTGAGTGCCTACCATGGGGAAGGAACTTCTAGATTGCCTGGAATGTAACAGCAAACTAAAGCAACCTGAACTTCAACACCAAAAGTTTATACTCTAGTAGTCTTGAAGACACAAATCTTTTTCATTGTATAACATACTATTAACGGGCCATATTATACTGAAGTATATCAGGAGAGCTCTAATTTAGACAGTATGATAAAAAAAATATATCAGGAGAGCTCTAATTTAGACAGTATGATAAAAAAAATACTTCCTAGAAAGGGATCATTAAGGCCAAGCACCAGAGAATGGTGAATTTGACAGTTTTGGATGAGTAGGGAGGGGCTGCAATTGGGGAAAGTTCAAAGCAAAGACAATCTTATATATAAAGGACCTGAGGCTAGGATGAGTTTGATTAGCATGAGTAACTGAGGAAGAGATGAGATCGAAGAGGTAGGCAAGGACCCCATCATGCAGTGCTGCACTGTAGGCCGCTGAAAAAGTTGGAAATTTAATCTAAGTAGAAAGAAAAATCATTGAAGCATTTCAAGCTGGGAACTGGTATGATCTCCTTTACACTTTTAAAAGCTTACTCTGACTTTTAAGTACAGAATAGGTTGGAAAGAGGTAAGAGTAAAAATGGAGACTGATTAAGAAGTTATCTAAGTGGACAAGTCCAGAGATGATGGTGGTTTTGACCAGGTCAGCAGGAGTGAAGTTGTCTTGCATTTGTATCATTAGCTAATTTGATCAACCAGATGAAAGCCTATTTTCTAAAAAAAAAAAAAAAGGATAACATATCTATATCATGGGATTGTTGTAAAGATTGTATAAGATATAGGCAAAGATATGCCACAACCCCAAGTATATAACTACTTTAAATATATGATTCTTGTGTTCACATATACCAGACTGTTGGCTCCTTGAGGGTATATATTTGTATTATTCCATTTACATCCACTCAAACTCCTAGTATAGTGTTTTTAAAATGACTAAATATTGCATGATGGCAAAATATTAAATCTTTTGAGAAAAACATTAGAAGTCAGAAAAAGTATAGCAGATACTTTTAACTTATAGAATCTCAATTTTAATTTCTCCTGTTTCCTCTTTAAACTTAGATACCATAACTCCAAGTGTCCTTAGAGGCTGCTTTGTAGATTGCTAAACACCATCCAAAATCCAATTTTGTTGTTGTTTTTGGAATGAAACATCATCCTGCACTTACAGAATTATCCTTTAAGAACTGCAAAGTGCTTTTCAAATGAAGATATATCCTCCTGATGAACTAGAAAGGGAAATGAAGGAAATGGATAATTTATATGTCTGCTTGTAGTGGGAGAGTAAATTGGCAAGATACAAAAAGATGAAATACCAGTCTCTGCGCCATCCTACCATCATTCTGTATTGTAAAATTTAACCTTCTTTTTTTCTTCAGAATTTCTTGGAATTATGTCAGAAAAAAAAAAAAAGATGCAGCTGGATCCTCATCTCTGGGGTACTTTTGATCATAAGACTATAAGGCAGCCCTGAATCTGAGAATCTTTGTCCCATGATATCCTTTTGAAAGGCATTAGCGTTGAAAGGCATCAAGGGTGATTTCTTTAATGAGCAACTTGAATCTATCCTGTAAATTATTTAATCAAACTGTGCATTTTAAAGTAATTGATAATCCTAAGGAAACATTTCCATAAGCAACATATTTTAACAATTGTTAATGTGTCAGACAAGAAAATAAAGCCCATGGTGCATCAGACCAATAGCAAGTCAGAAAAATACTTTTGCTGAAAGGGAGATGAAAGGACTTTTTTGATTGGATATAATACAGCGGAATTGTTTGTTACACTGTGATATGATACTAAAGTCAATATGTTAGGTCAAATTTGGGTATAATCAAGACTCTTTTTGAAACAATTGTCTGTGAAGCACATGATTTAGGTATAAGCTCTGAGTAGAACAGATGAAAGCCTACATACCTAATGCCGGTGCTCTGCCTTTAAGGCACATGAATAGAAGGCTGGTAGAGAATCTGTCAGTAGTCTCGATTGTCTGGAGAGTTTGTGCACTCTTTGATAATATTAAGCCTCTATAAAAATTACTGTGTTCATTACAGTTGGTTATTGCGAAGATTAAACAAGAGTGGAAAACAATCTTTGGCTTGGGTTAGGTTCAAAGGCAGCACAGAGTATATAAGCTATAACTATATTCTTTTTCTATTTCATTACTCTCAATACTTAGAGATATACCACATGAGTCAATTACTCAGGCAATGAATAATTTATTTGGCATTAATGTTATACTTATTCCCATTTTGAGTGCAGTAAAGTTGACAGAAAAAAAAAATCTAAAAATAGTAGTTTACTAAATTTGCTACATTTATGAATATATAATTGAATGAAAGACCTTACAATTTCATGGCCTCTCTGGAAAATTTTTATGCCTTTACAAAAACTTCCATTAAGGCTTTCCTTTCTCTATAAAATCTTTGCTAGTCTACTTCCATCTCAGACATCTTAGACTTGCTATATTGCATGACTCTACTAAATCATACCTACTTTATTTTTTAAAATAAATATTTAGTAGCAATTATGTGTGTCTAGAATTTTACATACTGATTACGGAAGTCTAGTCCATGACTTCATTTACCTGCAAATAAGGAGGGGAGATAGACAAAGTTGCAACCAGTTAAAAACTTTTTAAAAGTATGCAAAAGTTATTATGAGAATAAAAAAATAAGCATATCTTCCAAATTAGAAAAATCTTTTAAATGGAGTCAATACTTTATAACTTTCTTCTTTCATATATATATATATATATATATATATATTTATATATATATATACATATATGCATATGTATACATATATATATATTTCTTTTTTAACATATATATTTTTTTATTTTTTATAGTTGGCATACAATATATTCATTTCAGGTGTACAACATAGTAATTAGACATTTATATTACTTACAAAGTGATCACCCTTTTAAATCTAGTACTCTTTTGACATCATACATAGTTATTACAATACTATTGAATATATTCCTTAAGCTATATTTTACATTCCCATGATTATTTTGTAACTACCAATTTCTATTTCTTAACTCCTCCCCTTTTTCACCTACCCCCCCAACCTCCTTCCCATTTGGCAGCTATCAAAATGTTCTTTGTATCTATGAGTTTGTTTCAATTTTGTTTGTTTATTTTGTTCTTTAGATACCACATGTAAGTGAAATCATGTAGCATTTGTTTTTCTTTGTCTGACTTACTCCACTCAGCACAGTACCCTCTAGGTCCATCCATGTTGTTGCGGATGCTAAAATTTCATTATTTTCCATGGCTGAGTATATCCCATCGTATATATGTACCACCTCTTCTCTATCTATTCATCCATTGATGGACACTCAGGTAGCTTCTATATCTTGGCTATTTTAAATAATGCTGCAATAAACATGGTTACACACACCTTTACAAATTAATGTTTTATATTTCTTCAAATAAATACCCAGAAGTGGAATTACTGGGCCCTTCTTTATCTCTTGTTATAGCCTTTGTTTTAAAGTCTATTTTGTCTGGTATAAATATTTCTACCTCAGCTTTTTTGTTTGTTTTCATTTTCATGAAACATCTTTTTCCATCCCTTTACTTTCAGTCTCTGTATCTTTCAATCTGAAGTGAGTCTTCTGTAGGCGGTATATATAAAGGTCTTGTTTCTTATTCAGCCACCTTTTCTTTTGATTGGAGCATTTAATTCATTTACATTTAAAGTAACTTAATAGATTTGTAGTTATTGAAACTTTATTATTCACCTTTTTTTTTTCTTTTTCTTAAAGAAGTCTGTCCAGCATTTCCTGTAATACTGGCTTGGTAGTGATGAACTCCTTTAGATTTTCTTATCTGGGAACCTCTTTGTCTGTCTTTTGATTCTAAATGATAACTTTGCTAGGTAGAGTAATCTTCATTGTAGATCCTTGCTCTTCATCATTTTGAGTATTTCCTGCCAGTTCTTTCTGGCTTGCAAAGTTTCTGTTGAGAAATCAGCTGACAGTCTTATGGGAACTCCTTTATATGTAACTACTTTTCACTTGCTGCTTTTAAGATTCTCTCTTTATCTTTAACTTTGGCATTTTAATTAGGATGTGTCTTGGTGTGGGCCTCTTTGGATTCATCTTGTTTGGGACTCTCTGTACTCCTTAGGAATGTCTATTTCCTTCAGTAGGTTAGGGAAGTTTTCTATCATTATTTCTTGATACAGGTTTTCAATTCCTTGCTCTCTTCTCTTTCTGATACGCTAATGATGCAAATGTTGTTACGCTTGATGTTGTCCCAGAAACCCCTTAAACCAGTGGTCCCCAACCTTTTTTTGGCACCAGGGACCAGTACTCCTATGAGAATCTGATGCCTAATAATCTGAGGTGGAGCTGAGGCGGTGATACTAGCATTGAGTAGTGGCTGGAAATACAGATGAAGCTTCGCTCTCTTGTTTACCACTCACCTCCTGCTGTGCAGCCTGGTTTCTAACAGGCCACAGACCTGTATTAGTCTGTGGCCTGTGTGTTGGGGATCCCTGATTTAGGGTCTGTGTCTTTCCATGTGAACTTTAGAATAAGCTGCCTATGTGTACAAAGAAAATAAAAAATAAACCAAAACATACTGACATCCTGATAGGAATTGCATTAAACTTATAGATAATTTGGGGAGAATTAGTATCTTTACTACATCAAGTCTTCTAATTCATGAACCAATATGTTTATTCCCTAATTTCTTTTATCACCATTTTAAAATTTTTGTAATACAGATCCTATATGTGTTTAGTTAAGATTATACTGAAATATTTAATCTTTGTTGTGATTGTAAATGGTATTATGTTTTTAATTTTCATTTCCACATGTTCATTCTTAGCATATAGAAATTCAGCTGACTTTTCCGTGGTTTTTGATCTTAAATCCTAAGACTTTGCTGACATCATTTATTGAGTTTTTCTAACAATCATATCATCTGCAAACAGGGACCATTTTTTTTCCCTTTCCAATCTGTATGCCTTTTTATTTATTTATTTTTATTGCCTTCTTGTACTCACTAGAATTTCCAATACTATGTAGAATAAGATTGGTAAGATTGATTTTTTTTGTCTTGTTCTCAGTCTTAGAGGAAAAGCATTCAATCTTTCAACAGTAAGTATGATATAAGCTTTAGGTTTTGTTTTTTTTTTTTTTTTAAGTCTCCTAGTATTGAATATTCTTATTTAACTAAATTTATTGAGATGACATTGGTTAATAAAATCACACAGGTTTCAAGTGTACAGTTCAGTAATACATCATATGTATATTGCATTTTATTCACCACTCAAAGTTAAGTTTCCTTCAGTCACCTTATATTTGATCCCCTTTACCCTTATCTACCTCCCCACCTTTCCCTCTGGTAACCACTATACTGTTGTCTGTGTCCATGAGTCTCTGTTAGTTTGTCTTGTTCATTTGTTGCTTTCAGATTTATAGCCCTCATGTGAGTGAAATCATTTGTGGACGCTCTTTATCAGGTTTAGGGATTTCTCTATTCCAAGTTTGATGAAAATTTTTATAATAAATGAGTGTTGCACTTTGTCAGATGTATTTTCTGTGTTGATTGATAGAACCACTTTTTTTCTTGTTATGTTTGATTATATCGATGATTTTAATATTATATGAGTTTTGCATACCTGGAATAAATTTGGATGTTGTATATAATTATTATTATACATTTTTTAACTCAATTGACAGGTATTTTGTTGAGGGATTTTGCATCTAAGTTCATAAAATATATTGTGTTTGTAGCTTTTTATTAGTACTGTCTTTTTCTGGTTTTGGTCAAGGTAATAGTGATCATATAAAATGAGTTGAGAAGTGTTTTTCCTCTTCCATTTTTTGGAAGAGATTGAGTAAAATTGGTATTTTTTCTGGCTCTATTGAAATATAATAGACAATTAGTTGCCTGTATTTACATTGTACAATTCAATAACTTTTTTCAGTTACAGTTGGTATGCAGTAATATATTAGTTTCTGTTGTACAGCATAGTGATTAGAAATCTATATAACTCAAAGTGATTACCCAAATCTATTACCTCTCTTCCCCCCTACATATTTACTACAACATTATTAACTATTTTCCTTATGCTACACTTTGTATTTTCATGTCTAATTTTTAACTATTCATTTGTACTTTTTAATCCCTCTGCCCTTTTACAAGGTCCCCCCCCAACCCCCCTCTGATTTAGTAGCCCTCAAAATATTCTCTGTATCTATGAGTTTGTTTTCATTTTTGTTGTTTGTTTTGTTCTTTAGATTCTACATGTACGTGAGATCATGTGATATTTGTCTTTTTCTATCTGACTAACTTCATTCAGCACAATACCTTCTAGGTCCATCAAGGCAATATCTTTTTCCATCCCCTTCCTTTTAGTTTGTGTGTGTCTTTTAATCTAAAGTGAGTCTTTTATAGGCAACATATGTAGGGGTCTTATTTTCTTATGCAATCAGCCACCCTATCTTTTGGCTGGAGCACTTAATACTTTTCTATTTGAGATACTTGTTGATAGGAATGTAGTTATTACCATTCTTTATTCCTGTTTTTGATACATGTTTTTTTCTTCTTAAAGAAGTCCCTTCAACATTTCCTGTAATACTGGCTTGATGTTGATGAATTCCTTTAACTTATTTTTGTCTTGGAAGCTCTTTATCTGCCCTTCTACTCTAAATGACAGCTTTGCTGGATAAAGACTTCTTGGTTATAGATCCTGGGTTTTCATCACATTGAATATTTTATGCCAAGCCCCTCTGTCCTACATGTTTTTTTTTTTTTTTTTTTTTTTTTTGAGAAACCATCTGCCAGTCTTATAGGTGTACTCTTGTAGGTAACTCAATGCTTTTCTCTTGCTGCTTTTAAGATTCTCTTTTTATATTTAACCTTTGGCGTTTTAATTATGATGTGGGCCTCTTTGGGTTCCTGACTTTTGGGACTCTCTGAGCTTCCTGGGGTTTTATCTCTATTTTCTTCATCAGATTAGGGAAGTTTTCCATCATTATTTCTTCAAGTAATTCTTCGATTTTTTGTTCCCCTTCAGATACCCCCATTACCGGGATGCTTTTATATTTAATTTTGTCCCATAGGCTCCTTAAATGATTATTATAGTCTTGTCTTCATTTTCTTATTTTTCTGATTGAATGACCTTGGCTTCCATATCCTCTATATCAGTGGTTTGATCCTCTTCTTTATCCACTCTGTTGATTCCCTCTAATATTCTCTTCATCTCAGATAATGTGTACTTCATTTCTGACTGGATCCCTTTTATAATTTCCATTTCCATTTTTATGCTTTTGTATCTTTTGTTAAAGTCCTCACTGAGTTCATCTACACATCCCCTAAGTTCACTGAGCATCATTATAACCAGTGTTTTGAACTCTGTATCTGCTATATTACTTGACTCCATTATTTCTGGATCTCTGTTCTATTTTCTCATATGGTTTCTGGTTCTTTGTCTTCCTATTTTGGCTGCCTCTCTCTGTCTGTTTCTATGTACTAAGCAAAGCTCTGAAGTCTCCCAGTCTTATTAACATGGCTTTATGTAGTAGGTGTCCAGTGGCAGAGTCCTGAGAGGATTTCAATTGCAGGCCAAGTTTAGCTCCAGCCTGTGCCTCTCTGGGGCCACCTGTTAAGATTCAGCAAACAATCCACAGATGCTGTGCTTATAGTTGCCTCAAGTCCATGCCAGAAACCAAGGCCAGCTGCTATCAGTGTGGGTCTTCGGGTTGTCTCAGTAAGAAGCATGGGACTCATCAAGGACACACCTGTATGTGTGTGGCTTGGATGGGGCCACAAGTTGGGGGAGGCAGAGTTTCAGGGAATCCTCTGGGCAGAGCTACCTCTGTTATCCAGTACGATGACATCTCAGCTATGGTGGCACTGAGTCCAACACTGGGGGTAGGAAGGGCTCAACAGAGGCACAATGGATACTTTCAGCACTTCTGCCTGGGAGAGAGCCTTGCCTCTAACCCTTCCTCTGACAACTCAGTGTCCCCCTGTAAGTCCCTGGTGCTCCCAAAGCAGCCAACCTGGCACTGGTGCTCAAAGTGAGCAAGTCCCTCATCGTGAAAGTCCTCTAGCAGACACAACCCCTTTAAGAGGCATCTGTGGCTGCTGCTGCTGCATAGCCTCTGTCCCACTCAGCTCCTGGGGACCAGGCAGCTTGTGTCTTTGCCTTCTACCTTTGCAGGTTGATTAATTATCTCCCTAGTTGTAGTGCTTCTGGTCATCTAGATCCCAGGTGACTTTACTTGCCCTTTGTTCCATGTTTCCGTTCTAACTATGATGTGGTCGCAAGTGGGATGAACAAAGCCTCTATAATCTATGCCATTTGGTACATTTTTCAGTGATGTAGTTTGGTCATGGAGATTATTTTGGTTTTGGTGGGGGATGCCTTTTAGTTACAAATTTAATTTCTTAACTGTCATAGAACTATTATGGGACAGTTATCTGTTTCAATTTGGTTTATTTTTGTTAGTTTGTTTTTTGAAAAATTGTTCAATTTTTTATGTTGTTAAATTTGTAAGCATAAATTTGTTCATAAAAGCTGAAGGGTTTGAAGTTTAGTCCCTCCTTCATTTCTGATAGTGATTTATGTCTTTCCCCTTCTCTTTCAGTTCTGCCTATAGGTTTATCAATTTCACTATTTTTTTTTTAAATCTTTTGGTTTTGTTCATTTTTGTGTATAGTTTTCCTATTTTCAATTTCACTGACACTACTCTTATTTTTACTATTTTCTTCTTTTTACTTTGAGTTTATCTTGCACTTTTTTTTTGCTAGTAATTTTGAGATAGAACATTTTTTGAGAGTATAAGTGTTTCTATGAGCAATTTCACTCAGAGAGTAGGTGCAAACTGAGAGTTTCTGGGGAAATTAGAAAGTGAAGTTGCCTTAGTGATAACCTTTAACCAGGGAGGCTGTAGGAATTATCTCTGTAACCTCTTCATGTGCACCATAAAGATTCTGTTCTAAGATACCTGGTCTGGGCTGGTCCTGTCACTTAATGCTTTGGGTCACTTTTTACTAATTACAGAGACTGAAAACATTTTCCTGTGAAGTTTTATATGGTCTTGTCACTCTAATACGCACAAGCTGTGTCTGGATTATTTTTTCTGATACCATGACACATATAAGAAGATTTCTGAGACAGAGTAACTTTTATGGTACACTCTCATGTGCCTGACCCTAATGTTGGCCATGTTCAAATCTATCATTACTTCTTGTAACAATATTATGAAGTACCAAAATACACATATTGTAGGAAAGGAATTTGAGCCTCATAAAGGTTAAATCACTTGCCTGAAAAGCATGTAGAAGTAAAAGAGACAGGAGTTAAGATTAAAAATGCCAGACCCCTTCTACTGTATAGCTCTCCAGTACAAGTTGTTGTATCAACAGCTGCTGGTTGTCTTACCAGAAGGGGAAGGGTGTTGTGTTAATGTAATCAGATCTGTAGTTTGTAGGAGGCCCCTATGTGTGTTTTATTATGAATGTGATATGCTGATGTCAGAGTAATATATGTGTTTGTTTTGATGAAGGAAAATAATAAATATATTTAAATTATATTAGGAAAACATGAGATTTGTTAAATGTCTTTTGTGCATCCATAAGATGAAGATCCAATGAAGTAATATTCAAGCTACATTACCCCAGGAGAGGGAATCGACAAGGTCCTAAACAATCAGTTTTTAAGTAGGAAATATCACTAGGGTATATTTACTATCTTTAATCAAGTATTATATACACACAGGGCTGTAGGTAATGGGCATGATCAATGGGATGTATGGGGAAAGATTGGGAATTGAAATATCAAGGAGATAATCAGCAAAGCTCAGTAGAAAATGAAGTGAAGGCTTTTTATATGTGATTCTATTCAAGCTCCCGCCAAACCTATCCAGCTTTATATCACCTGCCTTAAAATGAAACTAGTTACTTTTTTTTTCTTCCATTCAAGCTAAGATATAGAAGAAACAAATTCATTTGTTTATTTATTCAAGAAAACATCCAGAATCTTGACTAAGAAGTAAAATCTGTTGATTATCTTTATTAAGTGCTCAGAATTTTTTCAACTCAACAACAATAAGGCAAATAACTTAATTTGAAAACAAGCAAAGAACTTGAATAGACATTTCTCCATAGAAGGTATATAAGCGGTCAATAATCACATGAAAAGATGTTTAACATCACTAATCATTAAGTAATGAAAATTAAAACTATAATGAGATACGACTTTACATCTATTAAGATGACTGTCATTAGTAAAAAAAAAAATTAAGATGTGGAGAAACAGACTTTGCATTGTTGGTAGAAATGAAAAATAATGTAGTCACTGAAAAATATGACAGTTCCTTAAAAAATTATGCT